>BMAW01122315.1:232522-273026 GCA_019974015.1 Nephila pilipes | reverse complement strand
TTCAAAAAATATAAGTCATAACATAGACTGAAATATGAATCATTAACTAAAATCCAAAAAAATATAGATATGAATGCAAAGAATGTTGACTCCAAAGTTATTCTTTAAACGATATCCCAGAAAATCTAGCAATTAGGAACGTTGTTTTATTCCTGTAAATTACCTAAATAGTCATTTTTTTGAAAAAATAATTCAATAGTCTTCTTTAAATATCGAAATTTACTAATACGTTTTTATTCTATTGCTCGAATTTGATTGATAGAGTCTAAGTTCCCCTTGATTGCCTTGTTATCTTCGATGAACAAAGTTAATAGATTCTCTCCCACTAGACTTCAATGTCTCTCCTTGTTAAAGTGGTGTTTTTAGAAGTTGACTTCAAAAACCTGCTTTTCTTTCGTACTTCGTTGTGTATCAGTCAGCAACATTTTCTGTTTTTCTTTTCTTTTTAATTCTCATGCCAATTTACTAAACTCTATTGATGATTATAAGCTACCTAAAAGGATAGCTCTTAATTGTAATCGCTAGATTCATCCGTAATTGATTCTGAGAATAAGCACTCAATCTCCCAAGCGCATAATGTTTATCTAATCTTAGTAGTTACGCACTTTTCTATCACTGAATTTCATTTCATGCAAACTAGGAAAGTCGTTGAAAGAACTTCAGGATGCAATGCTTTCCCCGTTCAGTCACTACTACTTATTTTAATAGCAAGTCAAATTTTCTTTTATGAATGAAATATTAAGTTTAAATTTATAACAAATTCAATTTCCTAAAAGTAAGTTTGGGCTTCTATATTTAATCGAACTTGATGTTTTTTGTGTTTCTTTTAATGTTTCCGGAGCCCGTAAAATCTGGCGCATATACCTTTCAGTTTAACAGATTTCTTTGAATCGTTCCTTTGTTTCATTCAAAAGTACGCTTTAAATGATTAAAAAGTAACTTTTAAAAAAAAATAAGATTGAGAAAAGTTATTTCCTCCCGTTAATCCATATACTTTTACAAAAATTGTAGACTTCTTTGTTTCTTGTGCTTGATGCCCGATGTTTTATTTTATCGCACTCAAGAAATTTGAAACAACTATTTTTATTGCAAAATATGCTTTATTCCATTCGTCTTCAAAATCATTTTTATTATATTACACGACCACGTTCATAAAACGATTATTAATGTAAAATATGTTAAACTTCACTTCAAATAAATTGTACCTTGCTTTTTTTTATTTAATCTAGTTGGGTATTTATTGAAGCAATAAGTTGTTTATTTTCCACCTATTTTCATGATTTTTTTTCTTTGCAATGTATTCAAAATTGTTTTTAATTAAAGAAATAGAAACATCTGCTTATATTTCAAGATGTAATCTTAATTTTAATAGTATTGGTTTTTTTTTATTGTCAGAACTATGAGACATGTATGCTAAATTCACTTTAGAGGTATTTTTGTTCCTTTCATGCCCCATACAGACATTGTGTTAGAAAATTTAAATTTTCTTTCCCCATAACAATGACGAGAAATTTCAACTTCCTGTGTAGTTGAAAACTTTTTTCAGACGACTTAAGAAATACCAAAAATCATACACTTCATAATCTTGAAAAGATAATAATTAATAGACATGACTAAGTTGTTCCATTGGCAAAGCTGCTGCAAATATTGCTTAACCATTTACCTGCACGGTTCTTCGGTATTTCCAAATTGAAATTGCCAAGTATCGCTATTTCGCTTCTCTTACTCTGTTTCCTAAAGTATAAAACGGCATGATAGCGCTTGAATTATTTCACATTCGAAAGGACCATTCGGTGCAACAACTCTTGTCATATTTCGCGTTCAAAAATGCCAACAATCGCAATTGAGATGCTTCTTGTTTATATAAAAAAATGCTTTCATTATTTTATTTCAACGCTGACATTTTTCACATAGTACAATAGAAACGCGTTATCAAAGGCACTCAAATGGTTAAAGAGAGATTCCAAAAGTGTCAGGGAATTTGCCTTTCATTTTCAATTATAAAGGAGCAAAATCTTTGAAACAAGCAATTTCATTTTCTCAGAACAGAAGAAAATGTTTAATGACAACTTGCTTCAAAAATGATTGGTAGTTGGCAACAACACGTTCTGAATAAAACTCCAAAGAATTTTGAAGAATCAGTAAAGATCACACTGTAATATAGAAGAAAAAAATTATTCTAATCAATGAGTTTTCCCCGGTAAGTAGGATAGAGCTCCTCCTGGTAACCTTGGTTCTTCTCTTTTGGTTGAACAATTTCTCCCATTACCTTTGAAAGTAGATCAGCTCAACTAACCCTATTTAACACTTCTCATTCATGAGACGATTTGAAGCAAATACATTTTCTACATTCATTTGACTTTAATTTTAAATTTTATTTTAATTTGAATTCTAATTTTTAATTTGAATTCTAATTTTTAACTTGAATTTATTTAATGTTATCTTAGATTTTCAATTTGTCTTTAATTATGATTCGAATTTAACTATCTAATCTTAAGCATTCAAATAGGGATTTTTTAAAACAGAATGTAGAAATTTAAATTACATTTCAAAAGGGGAAAATAAGTTTCAAGGAATAAATGAGTTCTAATTTATACCTGGTGCTATTTATTATAATAGTTTTATTTAACTCGCAAATTAAATTGTTTTGTTGTTTGAAATGTCAATATAACTCTCAATATAAATTATTTTTTGTATGTTTGATACTGTATGTTATTTTTTGAGAAGTAACTAGTGTGCAATTTGTCATCATTCATATAATTTTTTACTAAGTCGATTTTTTGTCCAATGTCCTATTTTAAGACTATTAGAGAAAGTCATTTTAATCTAAATTTTGTAAATAGCCGTATCTGCATTTTATTCACATTTATGCTCTGTGAGTTTTGTTTACTTCATGTTTAATTCAAAATTTTATGATATATTATAAAATCCAATTTATTGTATGTTTTCAAAGATTATGTGGTATTTAGTTAAACGAATGTGATTGTTATGTGGAAATATTTTTTCTTCTCATATAACGTTTTTTTAAATTTTCTTATTGATTACTCAACTCTTCATGCTATTCAGATTAGCAAGTTTGAGAAAATCATTAAATGTCTAAGTCAAATTTGGTACTCACAATTTCTATTTCAATGTATTAATATCGGGATGTTTCTTTAATATTTTTTTTAAAATCAATAAAGTATTATTTATTTAATCCTAATGCTCTTTTGCATGTTTTAAAAACTTTCGATGCATATTACAGCTATATTAATATTTATATACTTAAAAAAAGTTTTCGTCAATTAAGTGTTCTTATATACTATAAATATTTGAGATATTTATATTTCTATGAATCTTCGTCAATATATCAATATTTTAATGGAAAATTAGCTATTCAGATATGCACTATTGCGCAGTAATCGCAACTGAATTTTAAATTGTAAAAAATATAAAGCCATAAACTATTTCACGATAATTAAACTATATATCAAATCTTATTTCTTTGCAATGACCTTTAGAAATTTTTTAATATTAATGAGATGAATTCATTATAATTCTAAGTGAGTATCTGCATAATTCTGTATTACACTCAAGGACAAAAAAATTAGCGCACCAAGAAGGAGTCGTCAAAATAAAACGAAATTTTACATACGTAATTACTACTTTGATATAAGTAAATATTTAGATCATTTTTTTCAGAGAAAAAGGCTAAAGAACAGATGATTTAATACTCTGTTGAACTCCCCGTATCTCGAATGCACGATGCGATAAGATCGGGCATTGAGGCATACAAGTTCGGTATGATGTATTGAGACATTTCGTTCCATATTTGCTGCAACCTTGCCTCTAGTTCGTTCAAACTCGTGGGATGTCCAACTCGCCTTCCCAAATGATCCCAGATATGCTCGATTGGAGACAAATCTGGGTATCGGGCAGGCCAAGGAAGGGGAGAAACAGTGCCGACATAGTCTTGTAACACCTTTGCCGTGTGAGGCCGAGAATTGTCTTGTTGAAAAATGGCTCCTGGGAGCCGTTGCATGAATGGCAACACATGTGGTTGCTATATGTCATGGTGTCACGGTTCAATACTAATGATGACCGTGTATTGTAGGCAATGGCACCCCATACCATCAAACCAGCTGTAGGAGCGGTATGTCGCTGTAAAACCAAGGCAGGATTGAGGCGTTCACTACGGCGTCTTCACACACGAAGGCGATTGTCATCACTGCTAAGATTTAATCTGGATTCGTCTCTAAAGACGACCTGGTTCTATTCCGCTTCCAGTTTCATTGTGCATGACACCACTCCAAATGGAGAAGTCGATGGGTCTTCTCGATGACCGGTCTGTATAGGGCGTCCTGAGCCTGGTGTTCTTGTGAATGACATTTCTTGGATCCACTGGACCCAACACCTCCTCACAATCAGAGCGGCCTAATTGTCGAGCTACTCGCCTTGCTGACCACCTAGCTTCCATCATGCTGATGATTCTTCCCCTCTCAAACTGCGACATATTGTCTTTGAAAACGGTGTAATGATTCTACCTCAGCCCTTCCTCTGTAACCAATTCAGCACACTCAAACAAGCTTTGGTTACCTGTTTTATACTCCACGGAGAACGACATTAAACGCCCTCTACCGGCTATACGTAATGCACAATCACGCTGCATTTCTAATCATTTGCATATCTCCTCGACATGTACCTTCATGCCAAGTTTCGTTACGATCCCTCAATTATTTATTGGTGCGCTAATTTCTTTGTCTATGAGTGCGATTCAGTATACGTGGTGACCCACGATTTTTTGACAGTGACCCTTAACTTTGGAATATCCCTGTTTAATTTTTGGAAATAGTGAATGAAGAAACCACATATAAAAATTATGCAATTAATCATCAAGAATTTTACAATTTTTAAGCAAGTGAAAAGGGTTTCTTAGTTAAACCTCTGGTAACCCTTCACTTCTTCCGTCGACTCGTATAAATGAAGTTTTTTGTCAAGTTTGACAAGCTCTTTACGAACACACTCTTCAGATGCCTTTCAATGGCAAAAAAGTTAGCACCCTACAGAAACATAATATAAAACCTTCACCCGATGTAACTAAAAGAACTAAAACCCACAGCCATTTGTAAGGGAACTATTCTATCTTTTAAATAATGATAGTTTATGATAGCCTAAAGCATTCTGATTTTGCTTTGATTAAATACACATAACATAGTTTCTGTTTATTTTTAACTCCAATATGTTATTCATAAATACATTTTCGTCTTCACATATGATTCGCGTAGATTTTGAATAACATTATATATCTGTATTTTTCTGAATGTTTCGTCAAAATTTCATAGAGATAGCTGGTCTCATTTTTTTCTAGATATACAAATTGGTGGTTTTACTAAGAGAAATTTTACTGCATATCAGAGGAAATATGTAAGAATAATATTGATTATTTTATTCTTGTTTTCATTATTCTACATAATGGTTTTATGGCGGATCCGGATTGAAAACCGTAAGAAAAAAATTGTAGTTCTCTTTTTTCATTTTAATTTATTTATTAATATTTTATTTTTAAGCTAAAAACTATATTTTGCCCCTTTAATACATTATTTATTTAAAATGACAAAGAATAATAGAGCTAATTCCGAATCATACTTGATATTATCAGAAACCTAAATATTTTTTTCTACAAATTCCCTATACTTAACACATTAAAATTCAGGTTCAAAGAAAAGGAAGAAAACATTTTTTTATAAAAAATGAGAATTAAAAACAATATCTAATCCCGATGTGTGAAATTTTCTTTCAAACAGTTTTGAAATTTGCTGTGCAAATTTATATATATTATTTTTAGAATAAAAAAAAAACATCATAACTTCTTTTTAGATTTCTCTTGTAATTCTCACTATTAAAACTAAACGACATATAACAATCAATTCTATTCAATTGTGACGCTCTTCATACATTATGAATGGAAAACTTTAAGATTTCGAAACAAAGTTTACAAAAGAATAAGCGATTCTAAATTCCCCAATCGAAGAATTAAATCAGAATCACAAACTACTAGAAAGACAATCTCTTGGGAATGTTGCTTCTAATTAGTTTTGTGTCATTTCGAACTCTTGAAACCTCCTAAGATCTTACTAAGGGTTCTGATCTCATACTTCATTATGTGCCTTCAAGGGAATACCAAAAGGCTTAAGAATGCACTTGAGCAATGATTGCTAAATTCCAACTTGTTATTTGATGAATTAAGACATTAGAATTGATTTTCACGTGAACTGATTTTGTGAATTATTATGTAAGCAATTAATAATAAGTACAATGTAAATAATGAACTATATAAGTTTAAATAATTATTTTAAAGAGCTTGAATGTAAAATCCTTGTTTCCATAATTTTCCCTTCAAAAAAAAAAGCTCATTAATTCTTAGTCTAATCATGGATTCCATAATTCCTAGAAACCAGTAAATATGTATGCCAATTGAAATATGTTTTAAAAAGAATATTTAATTGCAAAATTAAAGATCCTATTTAAACATTTAAGGAATTATGAGATAATTCTGCTTATACTTGATAAATATTTTTCAATGAAAGTTTTTCAACACGTAGAGAAAATTTTCGTTATGAAGTATAGCAATATGCATGTATGTGTGTGTGTGTGCCTCAAACAATCATAAAGAGAAAATTAAGTAAGAATTAATTCAAACAAACGCTGCTTTTTAACATCTGAAGTTATTTTATCTCATTATTATTTTTTTTATTCCTTTCAAACATTGTCTTTTTTTAAATAAAAATATTTATCATACACAGCTTAGGACTGAAATTAATTTCCTCAAAAATATCGTTTTTTGACACTTACTGCCGACCAGTCGCATCATACACTTTCATGTTTAGGCCATTGAGGTAGAATGATACAAAAAATGTCATTCCTTCTGCGACCGTTACGCGATGAGGATGTCGTGTTAACTATGCAGGACACTTTCCGCCATGACATCGGAGTGGAGTCATAAATAGAAAAACTGTAGTTTGCTTTTATATTTTTATACAAAGTCACTGTTATATTCTTTAATACATATGTGAACAAAATGAATGTAATTCAATAAGAAGGATTTATTTATCGGCTCGTGTTTTGTCAACTTTATTTATCTACATTTTTAGATGTGTTTTCATTTTTATCAGATGCATGTCAAACGCAACAAAACAAATGTCGCAGAACATGTCGTGTAACAGTCACCATAATTAATGCTTACCATCATTATTTTAAAGTGATTTAGTTATAATGTGTTAAGAAACCATGTTTCCTTACGTTATAGAAGTACGGTGTTGGAAAAACCTTACGTTTATTTTTTTTCAGCGTGTTAGAACAAAACCATGCAGCAGATTATAGTATTATACGATGGTTGCCACTTAACCTATTCTCTTCAAGCGAAACCTGTATTTAATTGAAAAAAAAAACATTTTTAGGTATTACTATGCTTTGTTCTAATTAGTCTTTTTACAAATTGTGGAACAGCAAAGTATTCATTAATCAGAACCATGTATAATACATCAATATTAATAGTTCACAATGTAATATTGGAAAAATGAAAAGAAATTTTCTTATTTAAGTATTTTTATCTATTCATTACATAATTAGATATATGTATTAATGCTAAACTGCAGAAACATTACCATTAAAAACTGTGTAATATTTTTTTTCAGTTTTTCACAGAATGATATCTCTATACAGAATTTCATTTTTATTATTCTTTTACAACACTATAATAAATTAGATAGATGTTAATATAGTCTTTAAAGTGTGCAATATATATATATAACATAAAACGACGCACCAAGAAAGAGTTAATGATTGTAATGAAATTTCATGTGCAAAGACATTTGGACTGAATTATTTATTATATTTTAATTATTTATTAAAATTTGGTGTCTAATGAATGAGGAGCGTGAGCTACAGTGCATCTGAACAGAGTGTTCAGCAGATGCATAAAAAAAGCAATTCTCAATAGGATGGTTAAATTTTTTGTTGCACTTCAATATAGGATACCTTTCAACAACTGAAAAAATGCCTCACCACAGGATTCGAGCTCATTACCAGCAACTATCAGACTTTTAAAGAGGTCGTATCATTGGATTGAAAGAGACAGATTGAGCAAATCAGAGAACCGCTCGTCGTATGGGTCGAAGGGATGCGGCTATTGGAAGATGCTGGCAAGAATGGGTGGACAATGGCTGATTTCACCGTCAAAATGGTAGTGGTCGACCTATGGCTACAGCAGATCATTAAGACATAGTCTTTGTCAGCTCAGTTGTCACAAAGCCTTATTCATCGTAATCAACCATCAAATGTGCGACCCGCACACAAGTGTAGTGAAATCTACGCTATCTATCTATAGACCAAAATCTACGCTCGTACCGACCTCTATGCCACCTGCTATTCACGCCTGCACACTGTCTAGCCAGTGGTGTTTGGATCGATCAAGTTAGAATGATGCTCACTGGGCACGTGTTGTGTTTAGCGACAAATCCCGCTTCCAAATGTGTCCTGACTATCATCGAAGACGTATCTGGAGACGCCCAGGGCAACGTGCCGATCCTGCTTTCTTTATTGTACTCCACATAGACCTTCAACCAGGCATTATGGTCTGGGGTGCCATTTCCCCTGATAGCCGGAACTCTTTGCTTGTCATTAGAGGCGTACCTACAGCACATCGGTAGGTCGATGATATTCGGAGACTTGTTTTGCTACCTTTCCTTTTTCAGTAGGTCATATTTTTCAGCAAAGTAATACCAGACCACATGAGGCACATGCTGCTATGAATTATATTACAGCTTGTCGAACACTTTCTTGTCAGCCAGATCTCTCTTCATTCGAGCATGTCGATATGATTGGAAGGCGACTGCATCTACTAGGGAATGTTTGATGACCTAGCCCTACAATTGGAGCAAATTTGGGAAAAAATACTGCAGGAGACCATCAGATTACTGTATCACTTTTTAGCAAGTCGTACGGCCGCTTGCATCCAGACTAGAGATGGATAAATACCTTGTTCAGTTCGTTATTTTGTAACTGTGTAATTCTGAAATAAATCATTTAATTTTTCTGAAATTTTAATCAATTTCTATTTTTCACTTAATTTTCCTATCCGCCAACTTTTGTCTCCATTTGACAACTCCTTCTTGGTGCATCTTTTTTCTTTCTGTTATAGAATGTATATATAAACGCAATTGTATTTTTACAAAAATTTGTAAATACAATTTAAATCTAATCGTCATCAATTTATGTGAAACTATTAGTGGAAATACTAGAAACATGTTTTTAAGTACTTAATTTTGTACTTGTGGACTCCATTTTAAGGGATTGCTATGGAGAATTTTATAACTAATTTACATGCGGTTACTGTACTAAATCATATATGACAAATATTCCAGGTTTTTTTTTAAATTAATGTCTGTGAATTACTTTAATGGAATATATTTTATACGAATTAAAACCATTTCAAGATTTTGTCTTTAATTTAACATACATGATTCTGTTAATTTATAGAATTTTCTTACATTTTACAATGAATCTGAAACATGTTTTACTTACATTTAAGGTTTTTATTTCCATTATATTTATTATATTTTATTTAAACTTACTTATTGAACTACGTGTAAGCCATTGCGCCATTAAAATAATTTAGAAACTACGAAAAACCTCTTCCATTATAGAATTTTGCATTAAGTTAGTCCTGATTACACAAGTTTCTTTAGAAGTTTGTGCTTTCTTAAAGAGAAATGTTTAGATATGCTTAATTACTTAGTTTGATATGTAATTAGTCTAACAGAATGCGAGGTCTAATTTCTTGTTGTCAGCAAAAGTTTAAAGATGCCAGATTTCCGATGGGAGTTTTACACAATTAAGCGCGTAAATTTAAATAACGACATCATCTTCTCTTTCCCTAAATTAAAATGTTTATTTGTTTGGAAATACATATCTCGTTCCTGAAAGGAATGTCCTATGCGGGATGAATATCTTAGAAAAATTATTTAGTGAGATAACATTTCTGAAGATTTCGGAAAATATTTCTAAATCATCTTTTCTCTCATAAAAGTATATTAAAACTATTAAGAATAAAATTATGTCAGATAATGGGATATCGAGAGGATTTGAAAGTGGAAATAGCAAATATCTATAAAATTGCTTCAGACACACATATATGTTAAGCTTGGGATATTCACTACAGATGATTTAAGGGAATATAATTGTTGCCCTTTTAAAAAATAAGAAAATGTTTCCATTACTTACAAATGATTATTTAGCTTACAAAATGATCCGTAAGTCATTACTTAATTCATCTTACCTGTTTTGCAGTAAAAGCAATAGTGCAGCGTAATATACAATTTTTATGTAGTCGCTAATTTGTTAATATGTGAAAATTTAATTAGCTTACAACGTTGATGCTAATTAAAATGTAAAAAACGAACTATCATGTTATTATTTCAACCGCTAAGAGAAAAACACATATGTTTTGCTCCAAATCTCGAACTATTCAAAAATAATTAAAAAAGTTTCAACTAGAAATAATCTACCTCTTTTGAGAATTATTAAATCTACGAAATTACAATCAAACAGATTTATAATATATCAGTAATATTCATAATAATAATTCCTTAAAGAAAAGGTCGAACTAATCCTAATGGGTTGAAATAGAAATGAAAAGTAAGATTGGGAAAAGTTTCTTAAAAAAAAAAAAAAGAACATTTACCACTAATCATCCAGTAGAGGAATCTTTTCATATAAATTAGTTCTAAATTTCAGTTAGATCTGTACTTATTAGATAATATGGAATAATTGGAAAAACTATATATTAAAACAAATAAATTAATTTATACGTAGGGAAAAATCACTATTAAAAATTAATACAAATAATTAGTACTGAATTTTTTTCTTTCTATCAAATTTAAATACTTCATTCCAATGAAATTGATTTTTTTTTATTTTCTATGATTTTTTTAATATTATTTCATTTAATTAAATTACAAACATCATTTCAGAGTTCTTTTTAAAAAAATACTAATGGATTCCATTAAAATTGAACTTATAACTCACACATTTGTTTTTCTATTTTAAAAATAAGAAAAATTACCAACTTGTTATTCATATCCTTAAGCTATATATATATATATATATATATATATGCATCAAGTACTGCATAAGTTTCTTGAATTCAAAGATACGGTTTCCATATAAAACATTTCATTGGTTAAGGCTATTTGTAAGTTTCGAACATATTTTCTTCACTTTAAGCAAAATGCATTATTTTATCGTACAGAAAAAAACACTTTTATTTCACTTTAGAAGCTATGAGGAACGCTACGCTGAATTGAAAATTACTTTGGTAGTCGAAAAAAAATGAAATCAGAAGTGGCAGGAATAGTATTTTACCTTCTTTCTTTTACGCGGGTTAGAATAGATAAAGCCAGAATCCTCTATAGAAACAGAAATGTGTAAAATTTTATTTTTATACTTGATGAGCAATAAATTGTATTTGGGAATTTCATTTTAGCTTGAGATCTGGACATAAAATGTTCTTTCAGGATGAAAAAAAAATATTTGTTTGGGAAAATAAAAGTTTTGAAAATATTTTATTACAGATAAAATTGAAAAATCTGAACACACTCTTTTCTCTCTTTCCACTCAGATATAAAGTTTATGAAGTAACAAATCAAAGGTTTTGTTTCTATTATTCATCATTATATTATTGACCTAGTTTGATTACATGATAACGAATGGAGGATTCAACTTTAAAAAAGTTTATGTAAATAAATAGAATCGTATCTCACTCTCTAAAATTTGGACATAAAGTTTTGAGTGTTACATAATACTTCAAATAAAAAAAAAACTTCAAAATATTTTTGCTGCAAGGACTAGTTTATAATATTTTTATAACACGAATTTATTTCATTGTTAGATTTATAAATAAATAATAAATGTGAACATTGCCTTTTTGCAATTGCATATGATTTTCGTAGATAAAGAATTAAATTTGATTGATTGCTTATTGAAATAATACTTACAAGTAACACAAAGCATATTAGCAACAGACTTCATAATTTAAAACCACTGACAAGTAACGAAGATGTAACTCGAACAGGCACGCTGTCTCCAAACTTTAGCATCATACTAAAGTGATGATTCCCAACAGACTTAACGTACTCTTGTTTTGTTACTCAAATGGTCTTTACAAGCATTAAGAAAATTCCTTTTAATATAAGGGATGTATGTAATACACATTTTTGCATAACTACATTTTGTTCTATATTAAGAAAGAAAGTAAACCTAACACTATAATAATTGTATTTTTCTGATAACACTTAACATTTGAGTAATGATTTTGTATAATATTCATTTATCCATTTCCATAGATAATGCATCGATGAAAGATTGATTCATTCCATTATAAAAATTCATTATTCAATATTTTAGAAAATTTAGAGCTCCTTCAGCATGTACAATTTCTGATACTATTATTAAATACAACCATTTGAACTAAAATACTATTATTAAGCATAAATATTTTTCTAAAAAAAATTTCATAAAATTTGCTATGTTGAATCAGAAAATTGTATTAATACGAATGTTTCCAACGTTTTCGTTTATCAGTGTTCTAGAAGAACTTTTATCTTAAAGATTTGAAATTTTTCGTTTTAGAGATACGATTAATATTTAATAGCTTTTTTGATACAAAATATTCTTACATCATTTAATTAATATATTTGCAAGTTCGGAAGTTATTTTGAGTTGCAGTATTTACATTTATCAGCAAATATATATTTCACAGACTTGAATTTAATAATGGTAATAATTAAAAATAAATGCTGATTTATTATCCTTAATACATTCTTAAGCAATAAAATATAAAAGCTGAGTTGACATTTATTTGTTGAGGACAGTATTTAAACGATTTCTCTAGTTTGTGTGTGATACACAAAAAAAAATCAGAAATAATACCGATTAAATCGTCGTGTTATTAATTCTACAAATATTATGTTATCGCCTAATAAAAGCAGTAATCATAAAAAAAATTATTTTTATCAGTTCCATACTTTTTTTTGTTTCCGTTTGGTGGATATTTTTTCTAAGCAGAAACAGCTTATCTCATTTAAAATTTACTCACTGTTCCTGAATAAAAATTCCTCAATGATATAATTTTTGTAGCTCTAGAAGGGATTCTAAGAAGTTTAAAAAGGGATTTAAAAATAAATATAAATATCTGTAATCTGAAAAAAAATAAAGTACTTCTAAAGTGTACAATCTTAGAACTCTAATTATTTCTCATGCATATACGTAGATTATGCTTCCTCTTATATTTAAACGAGTTTCAATTGTTCATTATAATGCTAAATATATTATTATTATTATTTGTGATTATCAGCTTTCTCGCATCTTGCCGAAAGTGTCCGACAGAAAAATACATGACTTTTGAATTTTCAATAGCGTTTACACACTAAAAAAATGAATATAATTTTAAAACTTATAAGAAGTTGAAAGCCATATAGTAACCTAAAATGACGGCAAAAGTGTTATATTTTAATTTTTCTTCAATCAATTATTATCGGTTGTAATCGGGTCCTTTGATGCCGCTGAAGTATTCTTAATTATATTATGTATTAATTTTATTTGATTGTATATTTTAAATGCTACTGACACGAATACTGCTAAATAAAGATTTATTTATTGGAATATTTCAAGGTTCACTACAATAAATTTTAAGTATAACATGCTTCATTGATAAAACATGATGTATAGCGAAAAATAATTCATGTTTCAATAAACATCGAATGTTAAATTATGGGTTATAACATTGAATAATATATAATTTTCTTAAAATGAGAAGAAAGAAAAGGGATAATTATTCAATTTTTAAATGAATGGCAGTACATGAAACTTAAGGAAAGGTAATCCTGAATATTATGAAGCCTTTGATGATTTATGGGATGACATAGTCTCCCATATTATTTGAGGCCGTAATTGGAGAATAAATTATATTCTTCAGAACTAAAGGCAAACATCATCAAGATTCAATTCCAAAATCAATCAAAATTTAATTCCATGGGAATCGAGGCTCAATTAATTCAGAAGGTATTACTACGTGCAACACAATAAAGTACGAAATTTCCAAAATAAGACAATATCTTGAGTGTTATACTCAGCATCTAACAGTGCCCAAAATAGTTAAGACAAAATAAAAAAGGCTATATCTATGTATATTTAAAGACATTGCCGAAACTTATAATAATAGCTTCACATACCAAATCAACTATTAGTATCATAATTGGTCTTAACTCTCTTTATTTTAATACACAACTCACATTTATTTGCATCAGTTTATTATTTAAATGTAAAATGTTTTCCATATTTCGTCTCTCATAATGTAAAGACAAATGGGTTTTTTATTTGGCTCCTTACACAGTAAATAAAAGTAATTTTGTAATGTTTCAAAGCAATAAAAATCAAAAATATATTTATTGCTGTTTGCTTTAAAGAATTAAAGATTTATACGAAACATGGGACACTGTTTTAACAGTTTCTCATTGATATAACAAAGAATCACCTTTACAAGCTTACTTCCTTAAGTACAATAGAAAATTCAGGCAATAAGTGAATGATTCACGACACCTAAGTATTTCAGTAAACTTTCTTTTCTGCAATATGATTAGCTGTTTTTACTGAATATGGATGATATGCCCATGGAATGCCCTACTAATATTTCTCTATTTCCCACAATTTCTTTTGCCATTTTCCCGCTTTCTTACATTCAGTCATTAACATAGTTTTTTACAATTGAAAGTTATACACTTTTTCTCAAATTATAATGATTATTTGGGGTGCTTAATGTCCCTTCACAAATGAAATCAAAAAAAAAATTATAATTTCTGAAAATACTCCCATTTCTTTTAAGAAATGATCCTATTCTTATATTGATCCTGTTTATCAAAAGAAATACAAATTTAAAATATGTTAAACTATTTTTATAAAATTTAAAATTTATAGAATATAACTGAAATGGAAACTTTTATTTTTAAAATTTAGACATTATTATATACACAATTACGTATACACTCTTATAGTATGTTAATGAACTTAAATTGATTGATATAATCTATTCACTAATGATTACCTGAGCAATCATGATTCAGATAGACTTATCTGATTATGTTGTACAGGAAGGGTAAATTGACGTATTTAGATTTAATTAACTTTCTGTCAAATAAGCGATATGCGTTTAATGCTCTTTATAATTTGATTCAATATCCGATTTACCATTGCTACAAGGAATTGTAGCTATAATGAAATTACTTAAGCGTTTTGCTTGTAAAGTCATGAACAAGACAGAAAACCTTACTCTCCATCAACTTTAGGGAAAAAAAAACTATTTTATATTTAAATACAAGTAATTTAGAAGCCGCTTTATTTTCTTTTATAAGCCTATCATGCTATATAATGCTTTTGAACTCCTTTTACGAATGAAAATAAAAATGAGTTTCAAAAGCTATTTTATATTCTCAAAACCTTTTGAAATACCAAAATAAAGACATTTTTTATATTAATGGTGATATTTTATGCTATAATTTAGCATCCTGTAAGCATGTCTCTCAATTATACTTTTGTCAAAAAAAAAATCATATTTCATTTACAAGAGGTTTCCTACAAGTGTACTTTTTTCACGCTACCCTTGGCAGAGCTTACATAACATGTATTTTTACCACTAGTGGAGTGTCTCACTATTCTTTGTAAGTTCATTGCTTGTAAGTAGTCACCCAGGAAGGTTTTGTCTGCTCGTAGTAAATTGTTTTGATGCAGTGTGGTTTTGCATTTTTCTGTATTTTTAAGAAGGCACAGTTAATTGATCAACGCATGACTGAGAAATTTTCTCTCTATTAGAAATTAGAATTTCTCTCTATTATGTTTAAAAAGATGACGTTTTCATAAATTCTCAAGCGTATGAGTGGTTTGTTGTTTCAAAAATGGTGACTTGTCGATCGATGACAGAAATCATCATGGACTTTCATCGAATGCCAGGGCAGTTGAAAATGTGTTTTTTGTATTATAAGCTATTGAGTCATTTACAAACTGTTGTTGCTCATTCATGAATAGCGATAACTAGTCTAAACCACATGAAATTGAAAGACAAGATAATAACCATGGAATTTTAAACAAAACGTTGTTAGATCTGGAAAGGATATATTTCCTGACGTTTCTCACTATTTAATAGCTGTGCACATATAGAACAAAGCATAATGGGCGTGTGACTAAACTGAGATACAAAAGAAAATAAAAGGATTAAAATTGAAAGTTCAAGTACTACAAGAACATGTTTATTTTTGGAATTGTTTTCAAGTGTCAATATAAATAATCATCATCGTTAGTGTGAAAAAAGACAGTACAGTTAATCAGTAAACTTCATGAATAGAATTTCAAACATGTTCAGAAAATAAAATACCATATATTAACAAATGTTTATTTTATTTTCGCTATCTTAGCTAAGCTGTGCATGTGTCTTAGTTTAAATATGAGTACTACGAGGAATTTCTGCTGATGTAAATACTTAAAATATACAAAAGCAAATTTACCTATTTTCTTATAGCCGATAACGTTAAAATTTTATATTAAAAAATAGTAAGGCCAATAAATTACTCGGAATATTTTAAAGCATAGATACAAATTAAATTTTCATAAGACATCTTACTTAATACTTGTAAGCTGTGTTTGAAAATAATTTGAATTCTGACCATAAATAATATAAATAAAATTGATTTATTTTGTAACAAATTAAGAATAATACTTATGCATGAATAATTTGTCACATTAAGAAAACCATTATATAAAATATGTAATTCAATACATATTATATTTAACATATTTTTAATTATAACAAATTAAATAAAAACAGCTGACCAATACTTCCTTTTTCTTAAATGTCAATTTTGAACAATATAATCCAGGCAATAAAAATGCTCTTTCATATTGCAATAATTGCTGTTTGATTATATTTGAGGAATCTGTCTCTATTCGAATATATTTCTTCCTTAATATTTTTCTGAAGAATATACCATTGTTTTTTTTTTTATTGACTTACTGATATTTCTTGTGGCAGATGAGGATTGCTTATTAAGAAATTACTTTTGATTTTGTTCTATAAAATAAACTTATGTTTCATAGAAAATGTGCTATATATATATATATATATATATATATATATATATCGCTAAGCGACCATTTTGTATTGCCATTATGACTCGAATCCACGACGCGTCGGAAACAACACCGTTTGCGAGTTCGTAACCATAACTTTTACGCTATCACAGCCATAGAAAAGGTTTTCAAAATATCTGGAATTTCAACAACAGTTTAATTATTTTCTTTTATGCTGAAATAGCTTCATTTATATTTTTGTGGGAAAAGAAAAGATTTTCTTTAAATATGGATAACTAATATTTTATAAAAGTATAAAAGTTACAAACAATAAATAAAGCTATTAATATTTTCATTGGAACGTACATACCAAATTTTATCAAATATCATATATCACTAAATTACTGATCTATATTATGAAATATTCACGCAAATTATAATTTTAGACACAAATGAAAAAGTTATTTATGTAAAAACAACATCCGTATTACAAATTAATTTATACATTACTATTTAAAAACATTCAAATATAAATCGATGTACTTTACCCCCTTTTAAAAGTTGGCAGTGTTACTTTTTTCAAACAAAGAAACATAGGGAGTTCTAATAAAACTAAAATCATGTGACTAAATACTTCAAAAACATACGTTAATTTTAAAATGTGTGGTATTTCTGTATGGTACAAACTAAAATATTTATATTTTTTTAATATCTTAAAAGCAAAAATTGAAAATGCGAAGCTATTTTTCTGTACTCGGAAATTCCGTTGATTTACTACAAAGAAGCCTTCAAAACAAGCTTCAGAATTTTATTTACTAGATTCAAAAGTTTCAAAATTCTCATATAATTAGATAAAACTGAAATATTATTTTATATACCTAAAATGCAATAAACTTTACCCAAAGTCCCTAATGTTTTATTTCTATCTAAGATAAGCTACAAAGGAATAAGCAATTCCTCTTTTATATTCCTAAAAATATTCTTTGGCATCTTTTATTACAAAACAAACTTGCCAAATTAGCTCATTATATGGTTTCCATACTGTTTTCATCTATTCGGAAAGCTTCGTCAACACATTTTTGTTCTGTTATCTGGGTGACCGTGAGCGCAGTAAAAGACTTAATGGAAGACCCTGTTCAACAGAAAAGACCGACTTCGCGGGAACCTATTAATTACCCTTCCGTGGCTTATTGGACTTCTTTGTGAACAAAAGAAAAAAAATTAAGAAAACTTTCACCAACTACTTCGGACTTTCAGGTAATAAAAGCTTTTCTTAATGAACTCGCGTAACGATGGACCCTTTTACGCTTTAAATGCAGGGATTGCTTGCTTTGGAATATTTTTAGAAAATTTGCAACCGTTTGATATATTTGGTTGAAACTTTGCAATAATTAAAAGCGTCACAGAAATGCACGTTCGAAAATGAAGTCACTGATATGCAATTCAAAGTAAGGAAAATTGATGATTTCTTGGAGAAAGCTAACGATGAGTTAGTGCAGTAACAGACATTTCCTTAACCCTGGAATACTTGTATATTCCTCAATACTATAGAAGAAGAAACGCAAATAAAAGAAATTCTATTTTTTCTAAATATTTTGATGTATTTAAAAATTATTGTATAATTAGTTGCAGTTTCAGTTCTAAATATTCTATGATTATTAATTTACATCTCAAGGTGATAATGGTACACTTGAGTTAATGTAGGCATAATGATAAACTATCTCATACTGAATGCGTTTTCTTATTAAAAAGAATATATTTAATATCCTTCCAATAATTTTTGTTATAATTAATAAAACACGTTTAGTATTTAAGCTTATTAGTTTTGATTTACTAGTCTATCTAGTATATAATACAAATTTCTTTCTGTATCATTATAAATATATATTCCTTCATAATGTCTTTTTTAGCTATAAATAAGATTTACAAGATGTGGTGGCTTACGACATTTATTCTGAAATAAAAAAAATAAGTAATTAATGTCCACAGTTGGAAAATTTGAAATTTATATGTCATGAGTTTTAATAATGCGATTAACCAGTAATTGATTGTGAGAAATATTTAATCATCATTTAATTGGGAATAAAATATTATTAATGTTTGGTGACTATCTAATCGTATTAATTGATTATTAATTGGTATATAATATATCTTTTGCATTGGTAAATACTACTGAAGAGGCAAAATGAAAATAATTAAAGGGGCAAAAATGCGACTAATGTCTAATTACGTATATAAATTTCATATACGAATACATTTTCAAAATTAGTTTAAATAAATATTATTTCTCAAAGACGCGAATATTTTACTGAGATTAAAATTTATTTTTTAACAAAATGGTCTTCAAATACAATTTCTTACTTTTTGAATAATTATCGAATATCCAAGTATCGAAAGGAAGGATATTGTTTTATATATGTAATACATAAAGCGAAAATTTTCACATTAATACGGAATTCAAATGTTAGGGCAATACAAATATAAATCGGCTTATTTGTAAAATGCATCCATATTGAATCATTGCGTCTCTTTTTTCCTAAATATCAAAAATAAGTTACAGTTATGAATCTCCCATAACCTGAATACATTAAAAGGATAGTCTTTACTAATAGAATCAATCGATTAAGATATGTGTGACATTAACTCTTTTAAATATATTTTTCGGCAACCCATACAATAGCTTTCTTTCAATGAATATATGCATAAGTATTGATTACAGAATAATATTTAAAGATATCTATTAGTTCATATTATAATTTGTATTACTCATTGAATAATTGCTTATTAACTATGCACTTTGAAGCAATATCATGGTTATTATCAAAGTAGCACGTAATTTTTAATCTCGTTCAAGCTACGAGGATGACGCCTGACCTGGCACCCGCTTTACCGAGCTTCCTCACCATGCAGTCGGGAGGACTTGAGATTTCGACCACTTTATGGTTCATCCACCTCAGCTCGAGATAACGTTTGCCTTATGAATGTAAATAATAACAATCAAGTTAAAAAATAAGATGAAATAATATATCATAAAATCAAATCAGCTTACATGTCTTAGATGATAAAGTGTAATTTGTAACTCAAAATTTATTAATGAAAATAGAAATTCTTTTATGATCACTCTTTAAAGAAAAAAATGTTTTAGAACGATGCTATGAAAAAGAAATAAGTTAATATTAAAAACAGCCATGGTAAAATTTCAATTAAACTAAAGAACTAGCATGTAATTAAGAAATGCGCTACAAACTCCAAAACAATTGAGGATATTTATAATTATTTATATTTCCTTAATAATTAAAAAAACATACAGTCTAAGAAGAAAAAAATATACTTACAAAAACAACCTGTATATCCTCATAACCATGTGAATGTTATTTTTTACTTTTCTTACTTTTTGTGCATTACCACATATCTAATATTCATTAAGTATCGAATACGTTTGAACCGCTTTCTACTTTTCATATAGTAAAGCTCTTAATGGCCCATTAAGAATTTCTTGTTGCCACCAAGACAGTCAGAAATATTATTTTGAACTGAGATTCCCTTCCCGTATTTAAAATCATTCAAAGCAAAACTATATCTATTTACAAGGTAAGTGGAAGGAAGTTTTTTTTTTATCACATTTCAGGAATTTACAAAAATTGAGTCTAAATTCAATTCACTCTTATTCCATGCCTACTGATATTAATACAACTGAAGCTGCAGTTTCAGTTTATTGATATGTGGTCGGAATACATAAACTTTGTCTACTGATAAACTTATATGTGTGAAGAAATTTTCCATGAAAGTGTTATTTATATTTGACTCTACATATATTTGCTAGGAATATTATTTTTTTGCATGAATATTAACAAGAGTAAGTATAGATCCTCTTTGACAGTCATTAACTTACATGCTGTGATTATACTTTGAACAATCAATATCACTCCCTTTTTTCAAAACAAAGTACAGAAAAAGTGTGATAGGACACATTTGTCGCATTAAATTTATTATGATTCTAAATGTGCTTGCAGCTATGGATGATATGAAAATCACAGGAAAACTAAATTGATAACAACTACCATAATTTTACTTAGTTTACAGTTATTAGTTTCTAATGTTCAATTTATATTTTATGTGAAATGTAAAGTAAACTAATGAAGGCAATTCTTTTAAAATTTGAGGTCCTCCGCTAGCATCCGTTTCCACAAAGTCGCCAAAACAGTTGCCCACCTAGATATAGTAGAATAAACAAAAAATTGCTTCAATTTAATTGTAAGTGGGACTATGAACATTAATCCTACACGTATCAATTACTGTCAAACATAGAAGTGCCGACAATTCTTAATTTCATACCAAATGCTAATATAACGCATTAAGTTTTTTGGGGCCTCAAAACTCAAATTTTAAACGAAATTTCAATAGTACAATAAACACTGATAGAACACAAATCGAGGTTTTCACTTGCTTGAAAATTCTTGCCGTGTGTTTTCCTTTAATCAGAAAACTATGAATGAACATAAAAAAGCAAAATAAGCGGCTATATTTTGTGGAGTAATTGTTTTAATTACCAAGTATGAACTAGTTGAGTCAATTTGAAATTCATTAATTATATCAGGATCTTGATAGATCATTGAAATCAGAGAAATTATTAAATTTATAAAATGCTTAAAATATTAAAAATGAGAGTGTGCAAATATATACATTTACTGTTTTCTTATATGGTAGTATTTTGCCCTCAGTATTCTACCAGTATATGCCTCTGTAATATATTGGATAATATAAATATATTATTTATTATTTTCCATTATCAATTTGTTTATAATGAGAATCGAGATTTAATTATGAAGATTTCATATATAAATTTATTTTTAAAATCAATTTACATTATTATAATTATAGGAATGGAGAATGCAATGTACATTGCGATTATAACACTTGAGGAATTTGAATTAACATTGAACGTACACATTTAAATGTGACTTGTCATTCGAAAATATATCAGATATGATTAATTATATGCATTTTTTGGGTGTGGACTCAAGTTTATTACATTCAAATATATTGTTGGAGTCAAAATTAAAGCAATAAACAACATTTGCATAAATTCTGGTTACATTGCGTGTATTGCTGATATATGTCTGTTAACCATATTTTCTTTCAAATGAAACGTTGGTATATTGAAGAAATGCCTAATAACTATATGGAAATCCTACGAATATATTTTTTTTATATACAAAAATTTGCGAATTGTCAAAAATGGTCAAAAAATATGCGTCTCAAATGAAGCATTGCGATTTGGTAAGCAATAAGGAAAAAAATATCTTACAATAATTTTAAATTTCTTGTATTTTTATCAAAAATTATAGTTTATAAATAGTATTTTAATGTTACTGAATTTATTTAAAACCAAGACACATTTAATATATTATACCACTGATTTTTATGAACCAATTTTTTTTATTCCATTCATGAATTCCAATATGATTCATTATTACATGCTGACACTTAAGTATGGAGATCTTTTCTCTCTCATTGAAAAATATCTAATTTCACTATCATTTGATCTAAAATATCGTTATAAAACGATTATAAAATGGTATCAAAATAATTAATATACTTTCAAAATTGGATCTAACCTTTTCTTCAGCCGCCACTACAGTAAGCGATACAAGCACTTCATTTATGTATATCAATTAAAAGAGATGAGATCAATGTATGCCAACAAAATGGCCTAGCTCCAAAACATATTCAGAATTAAAATTCGAAAAAATAATTCTTTGCTCCCGCATTTAGACTCATTTAGTCGTACTTTTATAATTGATAAAATATTTGCTTGATAAAATTTATTCATTAAAATGACACAATATAGCTTTTTAGGAACTATTTGTAGTAACGGTGATTCAAAATTTACTCGCAGGATAGAAATCTGTATGAAACTTTTATCTTAGTTTACTATTCATTTTTATTATTTACAGTTTCTCAACATACATTTTTTTCTTAAATTCTTGTTTAAAATGCTATTAAAAACAATTAATGTTCAACTTTTCAGTATGAATAAGTAATACACACAAAAAAATTAAGAGAATGATAAAGAAGATTTCTACAGATAAAGAAAAGTTTTTTTTTTTCAGATCGTTTAATTTATGGTGTATCATTATTTCTTAAAATACATTTATGGAGAACACTAATAGCTTGAAAGTAAAAAGAAAGTTAATTAAAAGAGCACTACATACAACCGGATTTAAAATTAAATTTATTTTCGTGTAGATTCTAAATAAAATAAAATTCAATTAAATATATAAATATATGTTTATAAATTACAATAGTTAATTTTTTAACTGTTTAATGAGGATTAAAGGCCTTACTTTTGGAAAATAAAGAAAAAAAAACCATTTTATACAAGAATTTAAACTTGAAAAAAAAAGTTATAATTAATTAGCAATTACAGCATTTATATTACCCCGGAATGTTTTTCTCTTTCATTACGAGTATTCCATTCATAATTGCTTTGAAGCCATAGTGTTTAAACGTAACATATTACTGATAATTACCATTTCTAATTCTAGATTTTTTAATGATTGCTATATATTTTTGTGAAATTAAAAATATGCAATTACAGAAAAAGAAATTATATCATATCAGTTAGGAATATATATATATATATATATATATATATATATATATCCTTTTAAAGTTTTATTCTTTTCTAATCGAAAATAAATTCAAAATTTATAAAAAAAAATTATACTAATTGATTCCATTGATACATTTATTGTTTCACTTAATTTTAGGACTAAATTTGTCATTATAATTCCCAGATTATTATTATTATAATATTAAACTATTGTCATTATTTATATTTTTATGTATAACGTTATATTAGTCTTAGCAGCAAGATTAATAATAATTAGTTGAGTATTTTTTTCATTATATGTTACGATGGTTCACAAAAACTGCATGAATAAACCTTCTAAGAATAGACTGATTAAAATGTTGCACTTTTTAATTTTCTCACTGTAATTTAGAATTTTTATAATCTTCTAATATATTTTCTTTCTCACATGACTCATATGTATCTCTGCGTGAATTGTAAATATTTCATAGAGTTATACAACTGTTTATCCTAGTAAGGCATTACAAATAAATTAATAAAGAACATTTACTGAGAAATACATCTATGAACTACTAATAAGTAAACAATGTTTATGTTTTTTATAACACTTTAATAATACGACTAGAAAAAATCAGAAAAAAAATTTAGTATTTGAATGTAACATGATTATTCTTAAAATGAAAATAAGTATGTAAATGGCAAGGCAAAATCACGCTCAAAGAAATGGTACATCCTGTAGGTTATGCTTGCTGTAGGTAACTTGTAAGCTAAGCATTATTTTTGATGCCTCGTCTCATAGTAATAATGTGTTACCGCTAAACTATTGTTTACATGAGGCCCCAATTAGTATCCAGACATTATTTTAAATTGTTATTGTGCTTTCGTCTTAAGCCTATAGCCTGCATTTCACACATTAACCAAGCATTTTTATAGATAAAAATAGATGAAATAAATAGAGATGTTTCCAAGTTTTTCTTTTCAGATATTCTTGCAATTGGTTCCTTACTGCCAGTGATTTACCGATAAAGCAAGATATTATTTGGCGTCTTTGTAGCCTTTTTCTGCCTACCAAACATCATTTGAAGAGATATAAAGTAGTTTCCAAAAACCAGTTGAATTCTTAGATGAAGAAGTATACGTAGATGACATTATAGAAGGAGATATAAGAGTTGAATAAGCATTCTTATCTTCAACGGAGTGAATACAAATTTCCAAAGATATATCTATGGTGTTATGTGAATGACAGACTACCTATACGAAACTGAATGAATACTGTAAGAAATAATATATAATTCAGGAAAATATGAAAATAAACGTTCAAAATTAAAACAATTATCCTTAAGCTTTTCAGGGTATTATTGTGCAATATCGAAAAACTTTCTCCTTTTTTGAGACCAACAACTGCTAAGATTCCTTTCAAAAATAATAGATACAAGCGCTTTTTATTACAAGAGATCGGAAGTGTATGTCCCCCTCTGGTACTCCTGGGAATATTTATCGTAAGAGTAGTACAATGAAGAATTACTATAAACTTATCAAATTAATTAGAAAAAAATGGTACGAAGATTTTCAAGTGAATGTGTTTTCTACTACTAGATACTTTTTATGATTAATTTTTTTGGATCACGTAATCTACGTATAATTCTTTGTTAAGACTCAAACCTAAAGGTATATGGGGCAATTCCTTATATACAGAGTGCGTCTGAATGATATACAGATTCATACTTCGTTTGAAGCATCTAAGAACAGTTTCATCTTTGAAATTCTTTATATAGGCTTAAATTTTAGACTATTTTTGGGTGCCAGATTGAAAAGATGAATCATTAAAAAATGACAGTTAAAAATCTCACTCGATATTTTTTGACATATTCTAAGATTGTAGTATTTTAGATTAAGACATTACTAATGAAATTTTAAGCATTTTTAAAGAAATCAAGTGTAAAAGATTCACACCTTATCCTCTCAACAAATCTGAAATTTTCGTTACTGAATAGAAACTCCTGTATTCACTGTACCCAGAAGAATCAAAACACTGGAGACAAGAAATTATTCCCTATGTCTCTATGAGGCCCAAAGATGTATATTTTCATCCAAGTTCTGGATCATAATATAAGAATCAGATGTTTAAGATGATATGTTAGAACATCATCCATGCTACAATGTCTCTAACAAACTTGAATGTTTATTGTAGAAAGGAAAATAATAGGTTCTTGATAAAATATAGCAACCTAAGAAAACATTATATTATTATTCAAATAATTAAATTATTTTTTAATAACACTTGAAATTCTCCGAAGAATTCTAGTTCTTTTACATCTCAAACATGGATAGAAGATGAAAAATTGTAAAAATGATCAAAACGTTATGTTTATCTCGTAAATACAATCACATCGCAGACTTAAAAGTATCAAAAAGGAATTCAAAATAGATAAGTTATTACCATTTGATGCTGACAAAAATATTATAAATTGGAGGAAGCCTAGGACTGTTTGAATTTTTTGACACCTAAAAACATCTAATATATCATTACGAAGTAATCAAAAATTTAATACTTGGCCATTAAAAGAGAATATGACCAAAAAAAAAGTCTCATTTGAAATTGATGTAATACTAATAATTGTTATAAAACAAATTTTGTTCCAAAATAACGCCAGTTTGTGAAAGAAATTATAAAAAAGTGTTTCGTTTGTGGAAAGTACTCCTTTACTGCTACAGACCAAATTATTGTTAAACTGCCACAAAATAACATAACAATAATAGGTTTTTCTACTTTACGCGAATGGAATCGATTTCGCATGTCCAAACTACGCCGAAGGACAACCGATAATAGTAAAATATTCCTTTACTCTTTTTGCACATATTGTTGCATTAGAAATACACTTAGAACTATTTTCTATCTTGCATCAAACAATTTTTTGTTAGCTCTCAGGAAATTTCTTTTACTTTGGGGTCATACGTAACAATGGAATCTGATAGCGCTAGAACATTCAATTGGTCCGAAAATGACCTAAACATTATTTTAAAATTATTCATGATAAAAAATATTCCAGATTTTATTTCTACTGAAGGATTAACATGAAAATGTATTGCTGTAAAGGCTATTTGGTGAGGTGGTTTTCATGAACTAATAGTTAAATTCGTAAAATATTGTCCTTGAAAAACTTGAGGTAGATCTTTCTCTAGTCTTAAAGAATCTACCCAAATTAAAAAAAAGTTCTGAACAGTTGACCCTTAACTTATAATTAATTATCTGGACGTAAGAAACCGACGTTATCAATTTCTCAACATGTAGAAGAAATAGTATGATTTATCAATACCACAAATTAATACAGTATTTAACCAAGAAATACTTAGTTGAAGGAATAGTATATCTAACCAACGTGACGAGTTTTCAAGGGGGGAATCGTAAAATTCAATATATATAAGAGTTAGGGTCTCCTCTTCTCATTAAAATCCCAAACTTTCAGAACGAACTTTAGAGATGTAGTTTTAATTGAAGGCAGTGAAAAACCCATTTTTTAGATCTAGGAAAAAAAAATTAATTTTGATCGTGTTGGATGCATTCCTGCTTTTTGCATACAACAACATATTCAGAACCAAAAAAATACCCATTCATTTTTATTCATCCTATAGCACTCTAAAATGCTTTACAAATCTTACTGTATACTTAAAACATTTTCATAGTTAAACATATATTTATACTAAACTTTTCGTTAGTGCTATTGAATATGTTGTTCAGTTGTTAATTTCATTCATTAATGTATCAATTTCTGTTGCTTTTGTTCCTTAATACCATTTATCTAATTACTAATATTTAACCTTTTTTTCATTTGCCTATAAAATGGATAAATTACATCCAATATATCTGGTTGTTCAGAATTAAGCAATTATTTAAAGATTGTTTCAAAATATTTTATTTTTGACCTTGTGATGTAATGAAAAGGTGAATATTTTATTGTATAAACTATTTGCGAGCTCATGGTAAGAGTGTGAAACATTTTATGCCTAAATTCCGCTTATATTTCAATTACGTGCCTGTCATTTTCACCGCTCTCTACCAATCAGTTGTTAATGAGGAGTAATGAATTATTTTGGATAAGCAAGGGTAATTCCGGGAGAAGGATAATTTCTGTTCCGATTCACTTTCACAGAATCAATTGCGGTATGCGTTTTTTAATCGTCTGATTTTGATTTTCATTGAAGTAACGTAATTTCATTTTTTTTATGTACTCATAAGATTCGTTTATATACATAATTTTTAAGTCATGGTCGAAACAGCAGGCAACAAATCTCAAACATATTTTTCATTCATGAAACACTGGAGATAGAGCAAGGAGAAGCATCAAGATGCTGGTTGTTTGAATCAACACATATTTGTGAATCCTCGCCTCTCGAAACAACTACATGGAAGGAGTACGGTGGAGTGCTTGAATTCAGTGCCAATTTTTTTATACTGCATAGGCTAAGTATCTAAATTTTAGATGGTTAACTTATTAAATTCTCACACGTAATTAAACATTGTATAAGTTTCAAAAAGAAAGTCTCTTTTTATACCCGGCGTGGGAATCGGAACTAAAAACCAGCCATCATAACTATAATAAAATTAATTCCCCCAAAACTTAAATTCCCTTAAATTTCCGTATTGTATATATATGTTATATTTTTATTATGTTTTAAATTAATGTAATATATGTAAGGAAAAAATATCACAAACCTTACCTCATAAGAAATTAAATGAATAACTTATTTCCCACTGAGTAAAGGATGCAAGAGGTCTTTCCGAAATACGTTTATAAATATGTATCTTTGAAATTATGAAAGAAACAATGATGGGGAACAAGCATAAGCATTAAAATGGCGGTGATGAGCTGAAGACAATTGACAAGCACTGAAATTTCTTACAATAGGATTTTGATAATAGTGAATTATTTTTTTCCAGCAAACAAAGGCGAAGAGACTGAATTTCCTTTCTAGAAAACATTGAACAAAGCAAATCTATTCCGTTGAATAATAACATTGGATGTAAACAAACATTTTTATAAAGAACAAATTATATTTGATTTTCGTCATTGTAGTAGTCGACACATTTTCCGTATCTGAGAATAATTGTATTTTTAAAATTGGAAAACTATCATTTCATATAATAAAGTCATAAAATCTACATACATATTTCTATAAAAGTATTAATGTTTCTCTTATTTCCATTCTTTAATAATTTGTTATGAAATTATCTCTGAAGTATTGAATATTAATGAGTCTTATATTATACTGAATTATTCTAGCAGTGTCTCTGCATAAATATTTTAATAATGATTCTTATGCAGAAAACATGATTTCATTATTATTGATGTAATTTTTGAACAGGGACATGATGTGATAAATTAATTTATGTTAAAACTTTCCATACAAAATTAAAATTACACTATACTGTAAAATGTCTGTTTCTTTTATTATTTATTACTTATTTTGATTTTTCCTATTAATCTTTCTTATATTAACTAAGTATAAACTTTGTAATTTTATTCTTTCCTCATGCAGTTTTATTTTAAAATGCTTACAATTTATTTTCTTATTAATTATTATATCAAATTATTTATATTCTCTTTCAGAAATCCCAAGGAAGCTTCTAAATTTTAAATGTAAAATATATTGTATTATAGTAATTTTTGTAGAGGAGCAAAAAATAAATTGATTCATAATTTATATGATTAAAACTTCGTTGATACTTCCTTTATATCATGTATTTCATGTTGCAAGGAAATTCAGGAAAATAATTAGTGTTAAATTTTTATAACAGCATTTTCTTTGTTTAATTAATTGGTTGTTTATGAATGACATGCATAGAAGCAAGACGAGAGCCTTTGACCATTGGACGAAATTGAGATCTATTGTAAAATGTCGAGAACGCCTTTGATCATCCACTCTAGTTTTCAAGCTTCGATACATTGTCAGCATGAATACGCTGGCATATTTATCGACCAACAGATCACTACGCGAAGGGTCTTTCTGGAAAATGGAATGAAATTCACGACTGGAAAAAGTAGGAATTTTGCTCGGCATCTCTATCGTTTAAAATGTATATCTGGATCACAAAATAATCTTTTTTTTCAATAAAACTAAAACTGGTAAGAAATAAGTATATTTAGAAGCGAATAAATCTATCATTAAAATTTAAATTGTATATACAGTTGAACAAAATTATGTTGTTCATATGTTTATAAAGTCTAAGTTAAAAAAAAACATTCTTGAACATTAGAAGTGTGTTACTTCCCTGCTCGGGTCTTATCTTTTAAAAATTAATTTGAGTTTATATTCAGATTAGGAAACTTAAATGCTTAACCTTTTGACGTTCAGAGAAATCAACAGTTTCCTCTTTATTATTACGTGCTTTGTTGCAACCAAACTGTCACTGCATGTAGCAGCGTAATTACTTCTAGAAATGTTATATTTTTGTTGTTGTAATGTACATAGATCATTCGATTTTAAGCGATAGTTTAAAGAAGTATTTGCGACACCTTATAGAAATATTGACAACGTTTATTACTCACAATTTTAAGCAACTTAAAAAATAATAATTATAAGTATTAGCTTGTAAATAATTAAATCAAATTGTCTATATAAATACATATAATTACATGGAATATTTAATTATTTTATTTATCTAAAAATACTTTTGTGTACGACAAGGGATTTAATATATTTAATTTGCAACTTATTCCTTTCCAGAAGTACCTGTATTTTAAGTTTGAGATAGTTATTTCTGTAACAATCTCTCTTAAAATTAATCAAAAAAACATAATAAGATCAACAACCGGATCGGAAACATTTTCCTTAATTGTGCAAAAATTTTCAAAGTACATATGCTACTATTTGTATGATGCCAAACTTAATAGACTTATTAAGAGTCAAATAAAATGAGTCAAATTCAAATAAAAAAAGCGAATGAACTTTGCTCTTCATTGAACATTGGAGGTAATATCATTGATTGATTAGGGCTTCGATGCAACCGTTTTGAAAGAAAACCCTAAGACGAAGTGAACTCATCTACGTATTTTGATGGTATATTCGAATGCAAGTTGCACTCATTCGTGATCGTCAAAGGATTAATGTGTCAGATAATTCAAATTAATTTGTGAAGCTATAGTAACCAATCAAAATTACATACAATGTAAGTTTTCTGCTTTTCGCTTTCAATATGAAACCAACTGTATTCTTACCTATTCATGAAAATAAATAAATAAATCGTTATTTCCAATATATTTTAAATATTACTTATAGTAATTTGTTTACGTAGTTTCAAGGCCATTTGAAAGTATTTGAATCCAATTCCATAAATCACATAAAAACGAATTTGTTATTTTTGAAAGAATAATTAAATTTAGATTACAGCTATTCCTCACAAAATGCAGGGAATTTTTTTTTTTTTTTTTTTTTTTTAAAAAATTCAATTATCTTCCGTAGCTTATGCACTTAAGATATCACTTAAAATAAAATTATCGCTGAAATAAAAAAAAAATACGATAAATACAGTTTGATAAGTCATAAATATTTATATTTTTTTTACATAATTAAATATGAAGTTCTGTTTTATAGGTAAATGTCAAGTAATATAAAATTTTGAAAGGAATACATGGTATATATAAAAAAAACTGATATGGTTATTTAGGATAATTTATCCAATTTTTTTTTCAAAATATGAAATATATCTTTATTCGTTTAAAATTTCAAAAGCTTGAACAAAACATTTATATCAAAGCAACACTAATTTTATTGAAACTCAATTCCATGCTTTACATTTTAATTACTATTCTTACAGTGATTTAAACTTATAATTAGCACATAGTAATGTATTAAATCAAATGTTACACACAAATTTCCCTATATTGATGTAACAGAAACCAATTAAATATATCCTAAATTTGTACTTTCGAACCAATCGGGCAATTTGAAAAAAATATAAAATATTTGGTTATTAAAAATGTGTAAATTTCCCAAACGTATTTCCTTATTAAAATTATGTATACGAAATTCCATCAAGCATTGAGAAAAAATTATTGATGTTTCAAACATAAATTAAATCAATTTTAAGGAAATAAACCTCGCTAGTAATACGTAATTTTTCGCTAATAATATTTAGCAACAGTATTTTCCATTTAGATCTTGATATATATGATAATTTTTTTCTTTGTAACAAAATTTATCTACAGAATATATTTTATCCTACAATTCTAAATATTTTTATAAATTATATTTGGGTCAGAATCTTGTCTTCATATTTAAATTCATTTTATTACTTTATGTTTGGGTAACATTATGTTGAAAGTAAAGAGAAAAATAACGTTAGGGAAATTTATATCAGTAAGAAACAATTTCTAAATCAATTATATTTTAATAATTTTTGACTGACAAGACCTCACAAACGTTATTGAAAAGAGTTTCGAAATATTACAGAATAATTCGTACTTTGCAGTTCCTTTCTATATCACCATTATTTCAAAATAATGGTACTTATGTGTATAAAATATACCAAATGCATTTCATTGAAACATTAGAATAGAAGCCTCTCCACATTTCCTAATAATATATGTATAGATACATCAAAACATTTAAGTCAAATTTGAAATTTTCTAATTCTTTTAGTTTGGGGCATTTAAACATTTTTTCAATTCTCTCTGTTTTATTCTAAATTTATAAAAATGTCGGAAATAATTATGGCGTTTTTCTGACTACATAAAATTTTTGAATATTTATTTGCATTCAGGACAATATAGGTTGCATTTATTTCAGGAATACAAAATTTTAAAGTGGCAACAATATGAATTAAAGTTAAGTCTAACAGATTAATTAGACTAGTTTCAGGAAATCATAGAATTGTGCTTAAGATAGATTACGAAATTAGATTCGAAAAGCTTTAACTCAACTTATATACCAACTATTTTACAATATGAGTTATATTTTAGCTAAACACTTGATAAGTGAAATAAAAATATTTTATATCAGTAAACCGAGAAAATTAAACAATAAAACTATTGAAAAAAACTGTTAAAAGTTATATATATATATATATATATATATATATACAATGTCTATTGTTCACGGACTTACGCGTCATTTCACTAGAAAAAATAGCTCCAAAAATACGAAAAATAATTACCGTGGAATATAAGCTCCCTTTAGAAATTTGCAGGATAACAGATCAAAACAAATGTTTTTAAAATTCTTAACCTATATTCGTCATTCTTAACTACTAAGTGTTTACACTTGCTTATGTAATAAGAAAAGGCTTCTGAAAATAAAATTAAAAAAAAAAAAAAAAAAAACTAATAAGAAAGACAGTATTAATATAAGATCGATGTATAGTTTTTTTGGACAAAGTTTCATAAAAGTGGTTAGTGTGTTGATGGCTCCAATACATATTAATGTAGGCTGACTTTCTCGGCATAATAACTTTTCCAGATTTTCTCGTTAGTGCTTTAGTTTGGATCAACGAAGTTTAATAAAATTAACAGTCCAGGTTCCAATTGCGTCCTCTTAATAGTAACAAGGTCATTAATTTTGTATCAATGATTTTTTTTCCTTCTTTTGTTTTAGAATTTCAAGGTTTCACCTGACATAAGCAAAATATTGATTTCCATTTCTTCATATACACCGTTACGTTCTTTGTGAAATATTTCTTGCCTACTTAAGTAAATCTCTTAAACACTAGTCTTCTTTAAGCTTCTTTTTTCTTCCGAATGGTACCTACTTATGGTGAGGAATTTGAATGGTACCTACTTATTGCTACCAAACACTACACACCATAACAAAAATATTTAAAAAAAAAAAAAAAAAAAAAAAAAAAAAAAAAAAAAAAAACGACGCTCATAGAAGGAGTTGTCCGATAGAGACAAAATTTGGGGATAGGAAAATTATGTATAGAATAGAAAATGTTTAAAATTTCAGATAAAATGAATGAATTATTTCAGAGTTATAAAGTTTTAAAGTAAAGAGTTCCTTAAAGTGTTGACCCACCTCTAGCCTGCATGCAAATTACCATATGGCGTGGCATAGAGTGATAAAGTTTGCTGATGATCTCCTGCTGTATTTCTTGCCAAATTTACTCCAATTGTCGGGCTAGGTCATCAACATTCCCTGATAGACACAATCGTCATCACATCATATCACAGACATGCTCGATTGGAGGGAGATTTGGCTGACCAAGGAAGTGCTTGACAAGCTGTAAGACAGTTCATAGCAACACTTGCCTTATGTGGTCTGACATTATCTTTCTGAAAAATAAGGCCAGGGTACTGCAACAGGAACGGTAGCAAAATAGGACTAAGAATGTAGTCAACGTTCCGCTGTGCTGCAAGTATGCCTCTAATGACAACGAAAAGTATCCGGCTTCAAAATAAATGACACCCTAGACCACAGCTTCTAGTAGAGAGTCTGTGTGGCGTGCAATAGTGAAAGAAGGATCAACTTGTTGCCCTGGTGCCTTGCCCTGGTGCGACACGTTGCCTTCGATGATCGTCAGGACACAGTTGGCAGCGGATTTCGTCGTTAAACTCTATAAGCCCTCAGTCAGCATCATTCCAACCTGATCGAGCCAAGCACCACAGTAATCTGGCTCGACAGTGTGCAGGCGTTTAGTGGCAGATGTCTAACGGTCGGAACGAGCGAAGATTTTTTCTGTCAGCCGTCTGTGAATTGTTATGATGAACACTCTTGTGCAAATATCCCGTCTAATGTTTGATAACGATGAATCAGGCTCTGTGATAGCTGATAGGACAATTACTCTGTCCTCTCGATCCGATGTGGCCCTAGGTCGACCGGTATCCTCATGACCCTAAAGTCTGCGGCTTTCCACCCATTATTGCCAGCATATTCTAATCTCCGCATCTCTTCGACCCATATGACGGGCAATTCTCAGATTTGACAAACCTACCTCTTTCAATCTATTGATACCATCTCTTTCAAACTCTGACAGTTGCTCGTAATAAGTTCGAATCCAACGGCGAGGCATTTTTTCATTCGTTGAAATGTATCCTAAATTGCAATGAACTGAAAGTTTCACCATCAGATTGTGAATCACTTCTACTTTACACCTGCGGTGTGCGTAGTTCTGATGCGCTGTAGCTCCCGCTATTCATTCCTTGGACACCACATTTTAATCATTTGCATGTTCTGTCAAAATGTCTTTGATTACTAAATTTCATTACAATCGGGCAACGCCTTCTTGGTATTCTTTTTTGTTCTACGTTACATTGCTGAGAACATTCACGTACCTAAATCAATTCGAAGGATCTTTTAATGACATATTTGTTAACAAGGGTGCTGTGAATCTATTTTACTTTCCCAATTCCTCTTAGAATGTTATTAATGTAATTTGTATGTGTTTTATGCTCTCTTCTTTAGAATAATATTCAAAAATTTTGGATTGAAATGCAGCAACATTTATCAGATCAGAAATACTGCAGCCTTATTATTCTTAACGGATTTCCAAAAGTTATTTGTTGGAATTTTAATTTTCTTAAAATAATTCTTGCTGTGGCAGATTTAACTGCATACACCTATGTGAATTTCATATACGAGTCGATAACGTAGAAACTATGCTGGTTGTTTCCAATAAATGGTCCAATAATAATGATGTGGTAGGTACAGAATGGAAGGCATGCTTATTTTTGGAATAAATAAAAAAAATCCTTCTTGTTTTTCGAAGGTGGTTTTTTTTTTCCAAAATGTATTTGGCACAATTAAGAATTGTATTTTGTAACAGAGTTTTTAATAGCGGAATGAAAATTTCTTCCTGTATAATATTCACAATCTTTAATGTGACCTTACTCAAAGAACGATTTTAATTTCTTCATTATTCATTACTTCGTGTACTGTGATTAATTCTCCTCCATGGTCGTATTTGTTGAGCAATCCATTTTTGAACGTGTAGTCATTTTTCCATACTTTTCAGTTCAAGTTTTTAAAAGTCTTAAGTGTCCATCTTTGTTCTTTGAATAGTTATTAACTTTACTATGTCTCCTTATAAATACATGTTTACCAGGGTGGTGCATGCACATGTTTCATTTGATTTATAGTTCAAACAGTTATTTCATAGTCAAATTCTTAACATTTTTAAAGAACATGATTTCATTAAAGTTATCTTCGAAATTTTGTGCGTGGAACCCTTATGGCTCAAATTTAACATATTAATTTTAAAATAAGCTTAACAAAAGTGAATGATTTCATGACCACTAATTTCTCACTGAATTCATGCTATGTTTAAATGAATTTAAAACTATTGAATTCTCTTAAACCTTTTCCATTATTTCTATCACATTCTGTATAAAATATAAATGAATGTAACTCTTTAATTATGGCTTTTGAATCAATTTTATATTAATTTTTAATGACTGGAATATTATCTACCCATATTTTCAAGTAAAATGAACAAAAAACATGAAAATGCAGTATTCACAATTAGTGGTCTGCTTGTTTCGGCAATATCATATGTGTGTGTCTATCGCTTTTCTACTTATTCTAAATTAATCACAATACTGTTAATTTCTAATTCATTCCCAGCACTGAGATCATTTATTCCATTATACTTCTGACAACAAAGTTTGTAGGCAATTACCTCTCTCTCTATATGAAGAATCGCTCATAGGTTAAACACTTAAGATTTTCTTAGGATTGATTGAATAAGAAAGATATCTCTGTAAACAAATGTATTGCATTGATCTGTTAGGTGCAAAGTGGTCTTTGATTTTCTTGAAGTTCATACTTTACTGATTTGTGAGGAAAAAGAAGAAAGTTACAGCAAAACGCCCGTTCTTTCTTGTAGTAAGCTGTGTAACAAAAAAAATCTTTTCAGCAGATCTCAGCTCTACATACACCACAACCCCCATATATATATATATATATATATATATATATATATATATATATATATTTGTGAGTGAGTTTGCAAGTATGTGTATGCATATAGACTGCCCAAGTATGTTCATTTCCTTTTAATTTCAGAACGGCTGCTGCTAAAGTCAAAAAAGTGGTAGTTGATGATGGTAATGTGACTATCTGCTACTAGAGGTGAAACCACTCGTTATGCACTAGATGGAAAACTGATAAGTACATGCTCTTATCTCAGAACAGTATTATATAGGGGAAGAAAGTGAATTACATTGTTGTAATGCATCACCCATATAAAACAAAATACATCTTGTGAATAAAATGGTGAAGGCAGGATATATAAACGAGTAGTTATTTTTTCCAGATTTCCTGCTATGTGATAAGACAAAATGATCTTATAAAGAGAAAATAAATATTAGTTTTAATATTCAAACTGCTACTTACAATGTTCAATATGAAACAATCACCTACAATGTACATCTGGGCTGTTGTTTGAAAATAACTTTTCACATGTTTTTGCACAGCGAGTCACATTCGCACCATTCTCCACAATTTGAATTCAAAGGTCCTGCAATGTTGACTGAGGAATCACATTAACTTCCTTTTTGAGGCATCAGCACAGGAAATATTCATTAAAGTCTTTCAGGTGAGCATGGAGATTACTCTTTGAAACACCATATCCAATTATTTGTACCCCAAATGTCCCTCTAGGTACTGCTTCATTTGTGACGTCTTTTAAAACATCATACAGACATGTTAGAAACAAATATCTGGAATTAAAGCAACTGCAGGGTTTTGACAAAATCAGGTATTAAGTAGGGGAGAAATTCTAAATATCGTGTAATCGTTGACTTCACTAGCAAAATTATTTGCTTATATTTCCCTATTAAGATAAAATTCCTCACCAAACATCAATCAAAAACAGTATTGGATGCCATTCTTCATGAGAACATGTAGGGGTTTCCAGTTCCCAGTAATGGGTATTCTTTCTATTTTGCATTTAAATCTGCGAAACAAGAGTGTCATCCATCTACATTGTACCTGCAAGAAAATGTTGGTTTGACCTATATCTGGTTGTTGATATAGGTCAAACCAGCCGAACGTAAAGTGACGGGGTTCGAACGTATACCGAACTTAAAGTGACGGGGCATCTCCGTCCATCAAATGCATATCAATGTGTTTGCCTATATAAAACAGTATCTATCATGCTTAGGATTTCCAAAGTACACATTTTTAAAAAACTTTTCTTTATATAGCTTTCACTAATCTCTCTTGTACTGCTGTTTGGATATGTAAGTGTGAATGAGAATACATCAACTGATTGTTCTTAACTTCCTATTTTAGTTAGTCAGCCGGATCGAGGACGGGTAAACACGCAAACAGTCTCTCTTAAGCGTTTCACAACTTTTAGGATGGTCTTTTTTGAAGGATACAAGAAAACGGTTCAGATACAATTGCTCTGCTGATTTTGATTTACACCCCCGTTCACGAAAGAGAAGAAATATCTCACATTAAAAATACTTTTGAAAATAGTTCCACAACCATGAGCTTCAACATACAACACTGAGAAGATATCTTATTTACGGTTGTCTCAAGTGAACAGTTGTGACGTCTTATAAGTATTTTCATAATGCATAAATATTGCACAACAAACGATAATGGCATTGAGTTGATTCACACCATGATTTTGCATGAATGTATGTTGTTTTAATCTGTTTGTAAGGAAAGTCAGTGAAAATATTTACCTCTCGAGGTTTACAGTCCTCTAGACTGAAAATTACGAGACGATCTGAACAAATTCTGATATATAAATTTTAAGCTAAGTAAATTTCTTTCTTTTCCGCTCTAGCTTGATTGACAAAACGACGTCTCTGATATTCTCCATTTTCATGATGTAGTTTTTCTTCTGCAACGGTCTCCCTTTAGTATCTAATGTGAAATAAATTACTAAACACTGAATTACAGTTTACTTTTCAAAACCATAATTGCAACACAATACGGTAAAATGTGTCAAAAGATATACTTGAAGAATAAAATTTAAATGAGTAATCCTTTGTTTTATATCCTAAATAATGGAAAGAAAAAAGTTTTGCACAGCTTGAATTCTGTCTTGAACTTGATCAGCTTACTTGTGATGTTGGACTATTTTCGGTTTTCTCTTCACTAACCTTGGGGGCTTTTAATCAAGATTGATTGCTTTTTCTTGACAGCCTTTGCCCAAACAAAAATGAGACGTGAATATTCAAATCTAGTGATTCTTCATTTCTAGCAGGTAGAAAAGAAATGAAACAAATGAGATAGGAAATACATAAACTCAGTTTGAGAGTCACGATAGAAGTCGAGTGATTCTAGCGTTTGGCCATTGTTCCAGAGTCGAAGTCAGAGCCGAGAATTGTTACAAGTTATCGGCTGGTTAGTGAAAGTTAGAAGTCAAGACAGCCTCAACTTGACATTAAGGGTAAGTGTCTGTTAATGTGTTATTCATTGATCAAGTTAATATAATTAGGGCATTATCCAAGAGAGAGCCTGTTATATGTGTCGTTATATTAGCAATTAGTCAATAAACTTAATGTTAAGGCCTGTGTGGCGTCTTATTGAACGCTTTATTAGCTTTTAGCGTTAGTACATTGAGTTTATCTACGGCACAAGAGGCGAACGGGAATAGTCTGATGCCACATACTTTTCTTTTTTTATTTAGAAATTTTATTTTTTTGCTATTTCATATTTTGGATTGATATGTTTTTATATGATTTCATCTCTTATCAAGCTACTTTTCAATATATAAGAGAGGGAATCAATTTTTTTGGCACCAGACAATGTAATGTAATCAAAATAATTAAAGCATTTCACAATATTATTGAATCATTTAAATCAATGGTTTATGTTTATGTATTCAACTTTTCAAGAAAGAAATATTTTTTAAGAAAGTTAGGTTCTAGAAATGAAATAAATGTGCTTTATTTAATTAGCTTTCTTTATGTTCTAACTATCAAAGTCAATTTCTTAAGAAATAATAATTTTTATTCAACATTTATTATTAACTGGAATTTTAATGAATTTAAACATTTTCTTTGTAAATTTCAGTTGCTGTACAGATGATTCATTATTTAACGAATGTAGAAGCATTTTCAAATTTAAGAAAAATATCAAATTCAAGCGATGTTTCTGTAGAGTAATAAGGATCCGTGAGAAACAAAAAGACTCTTAAGCTCCCTAACCAATGTGCTGCTTAGGCGATCGCCTAATAAAACCATTTGGCGAAAAACTAGCTTGGAAAATCGAACAGAAAACAAGATAGAATTGAGTGATGATGCAGGTTCTGGCCTATAGAAGACGAAGTTGTTTTTTGGTTTGAACTGGAATTTTTGCAGTCGGAATGTATATTTGACTTCAACACCCCCTTTAAATTATCGGTACGAGATTGATTTAATGTGGGAAATATTTATTTAAAATTGTGTTATTTTTAGATCGTGGCTATCTTTTTATCCAGAACTTAATACTACTAGTCGATCGAACGCTTTTTTTTTTATTGACGTAAACAGAAGGTTTGAATTTGTGCCAAATCTGCTCAATACGGTAAAAGTAAGAGCTTATTCATTACAGTAAACCCAACCTCTAGTATTTCTTAAAATTTCATTTTCTTGTGTGTGAGTGTGAAACGCCAGTTTCCATTGCATATCTGTACAAATTTATATTATTCCTCAATTAAGATTTTATAGAGTGTATACTTGTGAGGCTAAGTTAATCTATCAATTTAATGTTTTAATTTGTGTCATAAAGGACAAAGGGTAGAACGAACTTCCTATAAGTGCATTTGTGATTGTATATCTCATTGTTTTTACATTTGAAATTCCTATAGTAATATTATGATGGGAA
>BMAW01122315.1:164167-227570 GCA_019974015.1 Nephila pilipes | reverse complement strand
TCTGTTATTTTTTTTAAAATTGGTTTTGGAACATCTATAAAATAAATAACATTCTATAGAAATTTTATTTGATAAAATAGATTATAGATAATTTCTCAAAAATAAATAATAGTAAAATAAATAATAGAAATCGCTTTATTGCACAATTTCGAAGAACAGTGTGAAATACAATCATCTGCTATTCTATATTCTCCTAGTACTATTTGTTTGTTTACCTCGATTTTTCTGATAAAAAGAAATGGTTAGCTAATCCTATTCCTTATAGTATTATTTATTTATAATTGCTGAATGCATTTAATTTAGATATTGCATTGTATAACTTTTGATAAAACAACTTTGAATTTATTTTGTATATCTGTGAGGTTTAGACTCATTGTATTTAGACTTGTTCGTTTTCTCTATTGAGCATAATCATAGGCATGACGTTTTTGATAGAAATCGAAAGATAGACTGTCTCTGGCATCAGAGTTAGAGAGAGGATATGATCCTAGATCCCAAGATAATCGATTGTTCAACTGAATACAGAATAACAAACATTACAATGAGGAAGATGCAAGCCTTACTGGAAATAAGTGGGTATCAGACAAGAAAATAAACACAAAAGAGAGTAGAAGAAGAAAGACAGAGAGACAGGAAGAAGGCAGAGATAAAAGAGGAAAGCCAAGTGGAAGAAGACAAAGAGAATGAGGTATGGATAGAAAAGGTGAGAATAGAGCACTGGGAAATATTATTTGTACAATTGTAGACAGAAAAGGTGAAAACCATGGCACCCTTTTCATGAATTGGCTAAAATGATACTGAGGATTGATCTAAAATCAATGATCATTTTATTTATCCTTGTTCGAAAGTCAAGCAAAAGTAATGATGTTCACTCTAAGGATTGGATTAACGGATTACTCATCGTTCTATTTTTGATCTAATATAATTGCTTGAGAATTGAAGAGAATTTCTAAAACTACATATATTAAGAATATTTATAATAAGAAATATATAATAAAGATATCTTTAAAATATAAATTGAAATTAAGTTCAGAGGAATTCAGAAAGAAATTTTCAGTACGAAAGCCCTGAAAAACATAGGTGATTTCTTTTTGAGAATAATTACTTTCAGGAGGCATTGACGACTCGAAGTAAATACTTTTAGATGCTGAGAGATTTGATCAAAAAACAAAGATAAAAGTGAGCCTCTTTGAGATAGGGAACACTTCTTGGGTTAATAGAAATGAAATCCCCTTCGGTACTGGCAGAGCTGTATCAATATGAGCGAACAGTCCAGGCGATCTTTTACAATGAATCAGAGGAGAACACAAGTCGATCAATTGCATCTACCAAAGAAAAAGGTAATGCGAGAAAAATGTAGTATTTGAAGAACATCGACCTTTCAACAGCTATTGACATTAAGACATCATTCGCAATATTCTAGGTATTAAGTGTATGGACTTTCCGAAGATCATTTTTATTCTTGTGAAAGAAAGGAAATGCAGCATGATTTTGTCCTTCTAGGTTCCTCAAAAAAGAAACCTAAGTCAAACGGCCCGGTGCAATACAGTCACCTCTATAAACCTAGCGAAATAGGATTTCCCATCCTAACATCTAAAATAATTGTTCTGTGGGACTAAAACTAATGTAGCAGAACTTTAATCCACATGGGTGACGATTGGTCATTAGAAGATTAGATGAATTAAATTCTTCTCTCAGATTTCGGTAATACGCGAAGTCAATAATAAGTTATATAAGATAGATGATACTTCGAAATTATCTAACCCTTTTGGAGAGAAGGAAGCTTCTTTGCAAATATTTAAAATGAGTATTGAAGCGAGCCCATTTGTAGCTGTACAAGTGGCGTGTGCAGTATCAGGAAACTGGCAAATGATTTACTGACCACGTTGCTTATGAGCATTAAGGAAAATGTACAGGTGTATGGTCCAAATCACAATCCTAAGATGAAGATACTAGACACTCAAGAGAAAACGGAAGATTCTTCTGTAAGTGCAGAAGATTTGATTGAATATAGTCACTGAGTCGATATAGAATGTTACTCAAAAGGTACAGAATTAGAGCCAAAGGAAGAAGAAATGGAGTACATCCTGTTTATCAAAATAAGATCTAATTATATGCTGCAGGTTTTCGTACAAGTTGCTTCTAAATATGGATTGAATATTGCGAATGAGACGTCAAATGATTAAAGAGTCTAAATTTGGTGGTGATATGAACCTACACAAGTGGTGAAAGGTTTAGATTATGCTTCTTTCAAAAGTGCATAATGAAAACAATTACAAAGGAAAGGAGAATTAGTTTTAGAATCTATTTTGAAACATAAAGATAAAGGAAAGAAGAAATTCAATTTAAATTCAAAATTAAATAAAACATTTATCAACAATTTCTACACTATCCAGAGAATACGAACTTTTCTTTCATTCGAATGGAGTAAATTACAGATTGGTAGGTGATTATGCTGACAGTAACATTCCTGCAACTTTTCGCAAGACTGATTGTTCAAGTCTTAAATCTCAAAACATATTCAATACAATGATATTATCAGGAAATAGTTAACTCAAGGTTTATCTTATATACGACAAGGTTTGCATAATAAAATGGCCAAAAAGTCAAAGGAAAACTGAAAGGACAAAAAGATCTCAAATTTCCGATGATATTTTGCAGATATTGGAGACGTACTTACCTTAAAGATAGGGAAAAACAAAACAAAATAAGAATGCAGATCTGATGAATGGAAATCGTATCTTGAGGATTCAAGAATTGATGGTGAGAAACGCAAAGACAAACAAAGAGAACATGTTAGTGAATTGGATAATATTTAATCTCCCGAATATGTTGAAAATGCTGAAGATCATTGAAGATAAACTCTCGCTTGGTGTATAAAATGGGATGATAACAGATTAAGTCGAAATTAACCAGCAAACTGGAAAGAGATATGCCTAGAAAGTTATGCTGAATGCAATCCTGGGTCCAAAGAATACAGTGAAATGTAAGTAAAAGAAGCTCTCCCAAAGCTGCTTTTCGGTATACTTTAAATTGGCGTGGAAGAAAAACTAGGAATAGGGCCTGGGAAAGTGATGAAAAACTGTAGTCTACTATTGAAGAGATACATTTTGTGTCCTGAGAGCACTGAAAATTCGATACTTGGGTATGTCGAGCTCGGATCTAGGTCATTTCAGGCCAGATTCCTTTGAAATATTTACCCAACAGTGCCTCTGCTGGAGCAATTTTACAAGAGGGTACTGGCTTTTGTCGGTATAATCAAAACCATATCTTATCGAAAGACATAGCTTGGATAATGCAGATGCCTTATCAAGTTAGTCACTATTACACTTATCTAGCCCCTGCATCGAAACCTGTTCACTTATGAATGATTGCTTTTATTTTTTTGTTATTTTTATTGTTTTGTACTTTTTAAATACATATTCTGCACCATAAGACCGATAACAGTATTCACATTTTATATCAATGAGTTTCTTTCTTATCATGTACATCTGTTTTGATTGCAATGAGTTGATCTGACATGTCTGCAGAGCTCTGCTATATATTCTTATAATAGTGTTTAGATTTTTTTTTCTATACTGGTATAGTATCTTGTTTAGTGTTTTTGTACATGTTATAGTATTGTGATTGATGTTTTATCTCACTTCTGTATTGAGATTTGTGTTAGTTTTATTATCCATACTGTGATAGTAGGTATTTTTGTTGTATTTTTTTCATCTTAGACTTTTGGTTGTCATTGTACCCAAGGAGACAGATGAGCCTCCAAAGATAGATGCCAAGGATGCAGGAGATCTATAGCTCCTATCTTGTGCATCCTGAGATGCTGCCTTATTAAACTACAATAGGTGAGTGCTGAAAACCGTTTGAGAGAACAGCTAAACAGGAGTTTTTGGAAAAGAGTTTAGCAGTGGGAATGTATATTGGCTTCCATATCTTTTTTAAATTATGGGTAGCAGATTGCTGCTTAACTTATGAATATGTGTGAGAAATAATTTATATTATTTTGGATCGTGACCATCTTTGTATCTAAAACTTATGATAAGTCGATAGGGAACGCCTTTTTTTCTCGTATGCAAGCGTTTCAGAAAGGAATACAAAAAGTTCGAATAATAGTAAAACACATGACTATTTGTATTGTCAAGAATTTTATAATTTAGAATTTTGTCCTAATGGAATGTTAGTTGAATTGAACAAAAGAAATTCTGTACACTTATATCACCTTGAAATGTTAAATTGTTCAAAATGTAGGCTTATATTTAACAGTATCAATAGAAATCTTGGTAAGGAATGGTGTATAGAAAAATCCTATAATTTATTTACTTTGCTATTGTGGCACTTAGGTCCATGATTTTCTCTCCACTGCCACAATAGCACAAATCAAGCAAAGTTGAGAATAGACATACATTTTTTTCCAAACTTCGCTTTATTTTCGTAAACATACTCTAATGAAAACAAAATTTGGTTCACAATAAAAGTTGTTTCTGCTTTTTTTAAAACAAATTGCATCATTGCAAATATTTCCGTCAAAAGATTCTTATAAATATTTTAGTTTTAATTTTCCTTACACTAAGCAACAAATTTGAACTTTTAAAATTAAATAAATTTCTACACATCAAATTATATTAATAATTTAAGGATAGAGTTTAAATAATTTTTACTTTCATTTCCAAAAATTATTTTTTAATTAAAGAAAATCTATATAAGAAGATTTTCATTCCATATAAGCATCGACTGAACCAGAGGAATTCAGGCCTACTTGAAGTATATAAAATGAAATGCGTCTAATATTACATTAGAAGTTAACATGATAACTAATTGGAAGGAAAATGAGTGACCCTCGAGCATGCCTGATCATGTAACGCAGACAAAGTAAAGTTGAGAACCAGATTCTGGATTCGGACCTTCAATAACAACCCATTAGCACAGATTTAGTATAAGGTCATTTCTACACTGTTCAAATGTGGTAGAATATGACGACAGATCTGTTCGATAGCAAGTCACCAGCTAGATTTTACTGTAAGCAATACGTAACTGAACGAAGTACAACAGTGAGCATTTTCTACTCGATTTTGCATACCCGTTTTTCGCAGTGCAAGATTTTCAAGATGGGTACTGGCTTTGCAATGGTATAATCAAACCATATTATATCGAAAAGACACTTAGCTTGGATAATGCAGATTCCTTATCAAAGTTAGTCATAGATTGCTAATTTCATAGCCCCTGCATCGAAACCTATGTTCACTTATGTATGATTGCTTTTCTTTTTTTGTTATTTTTATTTGTGTTGTGTACTTTTTAAATACATAATTCTCGCACCATGAGACCAAACAGTCATTCACATTTTAAATGTCAATGATTTCTTACTTTGTAACATGTTACTATCTGTTTTGATTGCAATAGAGTTGCATTGAACATTCCTAGCTCTTGCTTATAATATTCTATACTGTATTAGTATTTGTGTTAGTGTTTTATTACATACTGTGTTAGTGTTTTATTACATACTGTGTTAGCATTTGTGTTAGTGTTTTATTACATACTGTGTTAGCATTTGTGTTAGTTTTTTATTACATACTGTGTTAGCATTTGTGATAGTTTTTTATTACATACTGTGTTAGCATTTGTGTTAGTTTTTTATTCCATACTGTGATTGTGCTTGTTTTGTATATGTATTTTTTTCTTCTAACTTAAGGTTGTATCATTGTCTCTAAGGAGACGGATGAGCCTCCCTTATAGGGGAAGGAGTAAGGATGAGAGAGGGGAATCTATAGCTCGCTAGCCATTGTGCATCTGAGATGACTGCCTTATTAAACAACAATAGAAGTGTTGAAACCGTTTGGAGAGAAACGAACTAAACAGGAGTTTTTTGGAAAAGAGTTTATGCAGTTGGAATGTATATTGGCTTCCATATCCTTTTTAAAGTATGGGTAGCAGATTGATTTAACTTAAGAAAATTTAATGAAAATAATTTGTATTATTTTTGGATCGTGACCATCTTTGTATCTAAAACTTATGATAAGTCGATAGAACGCCTTTTTATACTCTTCGTATGATCGTTCAGAAAGGAAATCAAAAAGTTCGAATAGTAGTAAAACACATGACTATTTGAAGTGTAAGGTTTTTATAATTTAAATTTTTTTCTAATGGAATGTTAGTTATTAATTGAACAAAGAAATTGTACGCTTATATCACTTCTTGAAAATGTTAAATTGCTCAAAATGTAGGCTATATATATTTAACCCTTTAAGCGGTCAATTATTTTACCAGAAATGCTTCCAAAGAAGGCACATTTTTTATTGCATATAATTAAGTACCATACTATGATATTCAAAATATCATAAGAATATATTTTCCCCCCAAGTGAGAGGGAAAATTAAAATAAATAATTTGATTGGTGGATTCTTCCTCCATTTTTTTTATAAAATAATATAATTCCAAGAGGGGAAGAGAAAAAAGAAGAAGAACTCAAATATTCATCAGAGCTGAGCTCACTGCACGAGTCATCTGAGGAATAATCCAAATAATTAGAAGAAATATCTGTATCTGTATCAGAATGTAGTTCATCATTTAACAAGAAAGTATTTTCGTCGTCTATTCCATCCATAATTTCCATAAGATTCACAAGCACGGCATACAGTAGAACAACAATTTCAAAGAAAAGTTCCCGCTTTCCCGCTACATAGAAAACCCGGATGAAAATCATTTAATTTACATGGACAAGCCACGCCATCTGTTGAAAAATAATAATACTAAATAGTATCTTTCAATAATGAAAAATGCGGGCAAACCAGAAAAGGAAAGGCGAAAATATCGATGCCCGTACGCCGTACGGGCAAACCAGAAAAGGCCAATTTCGGGCAGCACGTACACTGTACGGGCAAACTGCTTAAAGGGTTAACAGTATCAAGTGAAAGTCTTGCAAGGAATGATGTATAGAAAAATCTATAGTTTGTTACTTTGTAATAGGCACTTTAAGGTCACAGATTTTCGCTCCACTGCCGTCTGTAACAATATCAACAAAAGTTGAGAATGGACATAAATTTTTTTCCGAACTTCGTTTTATTTTCGTAAACATACTTCTAATGAAAACAAAATTTTGAGTATCACAATAAACGTTGTTTCTGTTTTTTTTTAAAAACAAATTGCACCATTAAAATATTTCGTCAAAATATTTTATAAATATTGTTAATATTCAATTTCCTTACACTAAGCAACAAATTTGAACTTTTTAAATTAAATAAATTTGTTTACACATCGGAATTATATTAATAATTTAGAAGGATAGGTTTAAATAATTTTTATACTTTCATTTTCAAAAAAAAAGTAATTTTTTAATTACAGAAAAATCTATATAAAACAGACTTTGCATTCAATATAAAGCACGACTGAAACCAAAGGAAATCAGGCCTCAAACGAAGTATTAAAAATAAATGCGTTGCTAATACTGTATTAGAAGTTAACATTATAACTGATAATGGAGAAATGAAAATTAGTGACCTCAACATGCCTAATCAAATTTAACAGACAAAAGTAAAGTTAAAACCCAGGTTTTGGATTTGGACCTTCGTTAACAACCCATTACACAGATTTAGTATAAGGTCATTTTTGCCACTGCGCATTTGTGGTGGAATATGACTACAGATCTTGTTCGATAGCAAGTACGACTAATTTTACTGTACAATAAGTTCCTCCAAATATTTTAAGGGTTCAACTCATTTGGAAAACAGACCTGCTGTAATTACCAACATAACTTAGTTTTCAAAAAGAAATGGGTGTTTGCATTTAAGTGGTAAATGGAGGGAAAGCATACCTTTTTTGAAGTTCAAGATCACATGATGGAAGGTTAAGATAAAAAAAAAAGACACAAATTTGGGGAGGCTAACTTTAAAACTGTAAGTGTACTATAGGGACTGCTAAAACAATATTTATCCGTATGCCAACTGAGAATCAGTAGTGCATTTTGAAACTAGATTGATCTGAATTTTTGTCACTAATTTCTTGCAATCCTTGAATACCTTATACGTATTAGAAAGGCACACCTTTATATATTTTGAAATATAATTTTAGTATTAGAGAATGGTTGCTGATTACTTTCTCTTCCCTTCATTAATTCACTAATATTATTTGTTGTTGTTGACCGCACCAATAGATGATCATTTTATATTTTTTGACAATTCGTAAAAGTTCTATTACTATAGTTAAATATATTTTATTGGGAAAATATTTTACTTTTGTATGTTTTTGAAAGCAAAATAATTAATTATATATAACAATTCAAACAAACAGCACTATCTACAATTAATCCGATGATTTTGGATTTGGCGAAGTAAAGTGTTCACAAGAATAGTTAGCTTGGCCTGAAACACATTTAACAGATACCTGATGTTATTTAATAAATGTGAAAAAACATACATTTGTAAAAGTATGTATTAGATTTTCATGATAATCACAGATATTGTCTATACAATATTTAAACATTTAATTAACTCTTATGTTTTTAGCTTTTAACACATGTTCATACAGGGTTTTAATCAATGATAATAAAATTCAAACAGTTTTGAAAAATTTCATAAATTAGAATTTTAAGATTGAATCCTATAGGTTATTATCAGTTTTAGCCCAGCTTGCTTTCTTTATAATTAACGCAACCGTTATCATCAACTTCACACATGGGAAAAGGAAGCATGTAAAAGGCGTACAAAATCGTTAACTTATAAGTAATCGTGTTTTTATTGGAATCTGACTGTCAAGTGAAATACTACCTTAGCATATAAATTGCCCTATTAAGTTATGTGCAATGCATGGTATTAAAACAGAATCCTCCACTGGATCTAGATAGATCTCCGCTGTTCATCTGGTCTCAATTTGCTTTGAAAATCGTCCCTGTGGGAGAAATTCTAATCCTTTCAGTCAGAATACATGTGAGAGTCGAAGTAAATTAGTCAGTGGTATGAAGGTTACACGTTGCATCATTGTTAATGACGAAGCATGCACTCTATTTCACGTCTTATTATCTTACTGAACCAATCTAGGCCTTCACGAAGCTGACATTTGTTGTAATTTTTTTTTTTTTTTTTATCGTAGAGGTTTGGTGGTATCTTATCATATCATCTTATTTGAGTTTATTACATTATGTAAATCATCTCATTCTGTCGAAAACATATGCAATATAGTGTTCGTGCCCGAATTCCAGAAATTATCTATGCTGCTTTCGATGGTTGAAAATATCTAATTTGAATGCTTACTACACCCTGGAAATGGAGCTTCTCTCGAATGTTAAGTTCTCTCGGATGTTCAGTAGTAGTCTGCTGAAGATCAATACTAGATACTCAGTCGTTGGCGAGCTGAAAATAAACATTTGTAAATCGGATAAAAAATATTTGTGTGCCAAATAAGTTTCACTAGAATAAATTGTCTTCATTGTTGCGAATCATTTTACTTTTTTTTGGTTTTATTCTTTACAGAGGACACACAAGTAATGCATCAAGTATTTAAAGCAATTTTTCTTCAAGAACTGATAAGTTAATCTGTCATTATTGATCTTGAGATAAAAGTTTTGTTGGATAATTACTAACAAAATAATTTTCAACAAGATAAATGTAGAATAAGTTTTGATTACAATAAAGTTTCCATTCCTCATATATAAATTTTCCTCATCTAAAATAAATCCATGATAAAATAAATACTAACGCAAAAACAATATTTGAATATTTGAAACTTGAGCCCTTTAAAAAATGAAAACATCAAAATCAAACAACCATTTCATATATATCTTAAAGGAAAAGTTTGATTTTAAAATTCACTTCAGAAAATATTTCAACTGTTTTAGAATCATTAAAAATTATTAATTGAAGTATTAAACTATAATTATAAAAATGGTACATGTTATTGAAATTAAGCTTCGATTTGGTAAACATTGATAATTTTTAAAAAGTAGATTTGCCTCGTATTAAACAAACAACAATGAAGGAAAAACAACAGAAAGAGTGAATTTATATAACATTTGCTCATATCGTCAAATGTTTCCTCAACAAAATAAATCTATTTATGTGCATTGAAGTATATTTTTATTATTAAGTAATATTTTATATTATCGCCAGAAAGAAGTACTTATTTCCTTTGAAAACTGTTATAAAGATTAAAAAGTGCAGTTTGTAAATGCTGTGACTGCTTATACATTAAGAGATGTAATGTTTTGTGACTACCACACATATCTTTTCAGAAATAGTCATGATTTAATTATTTAAATTTTAGGTCTTTTCATATACCTTGTAAATGTCTTCAAAATATTCCTTGTGCGCTACTACGTTTATCTATAACAGTACAATGAAATAAGAAGAAAAATAATTAAGCAAATCAGTTTAATGGATGGTGTTTTTGTGAGAAACATTGGTTATACTCATTTCTTGAAATGCTTTCTTGTCTAAAGAAAAAAGCGCATATACTCCCGAATTTTAATATTTCAATTGGGTTATTTATCACATATTTGTTAGGAATTACGCTAATCTGAGTCTAGTTTTTACTACTATGTTGATTAAAGCATATTTATAACTGAAGATACTCCGATGATTATGTAGGTATGTTAACACTTTCACAGCCGCATACCGAAAACCTATCATTTGAAAATAAAATAGGAATGTTTTGTAATTGTGCTCATTTATATTTTAAATAGATAATGAGTGCTTGCGTAATACAATGCGTTTTCTTATGTGCAATGCAATTAATATAGAGTTTTTCTAAGGACGTGCATAATATGGTGAAGCTTTATATTAAATTTAATTTAGATTGACCTATAAACACATACGCGAAAAAATTACGATATTAATGAGGATGTATAAAGAACAAAAAAACACTAAAAATCTACAGAAAAAAAGCATTTTTCTATGATTCTTTGTAATACATGCTTAACTGAAATAATGATTTATAAGTATCATTACCATTATGAAATATTATAATCCAAATTAAGAGCTCAATGATGTATTTTTATATATAATTCCTGAATTTATAATTTGATTATCATTTTTACAAATGAGCTACTAATCTACGAAATGATAATATACTGAAATCCTATAATAGTAGAAAGATAAATCACCTCAGTGCAACAATTATTGGAAAAATTAATTTGTCTATTTTTATACACATAGAAGCAAAGGACATTCTTAACAGAAGGAAGCACATTTTAAAAGGATATTAAATCAAGGTATCAACTAAGCATTTAATCAGTATGGTGACTGTTATTATTTAACTTTATCAGATGAATCTTCTACTTTAACATTTCAGAAGTACATTTATTTTATTCTGACATTTAATAATTGAAACGATCAAAATTTTGAAGAGGAAGAATATTCCTTCGTAAAGAAAATTTTACTTCCATACTTTTTATAGTAGTATGTTTAAAATTTTTAATTTGATATCTAAAATGTATAATTAGGACAAATCAGTCGGTTTTCAGCAATAATAACTAAAAATATATGCATTGATCTGAGATAATAAAAATCTAAACAAATATTACAGCTTTTGGATTTTTGTTACTGAAATTTACCTTTTAGTATGTATTAGTTTATCATTTCATTATATATAATAAATACTTTAAACCGTTTCCATTTATGATATCATATAAGTAGTCATAAAAATGAATTTTTTCACAGACATTTATATATAATAATAGAATATAAGAGAAAATGTATAAATTCATACTAAAATTTATCAATTTAAATTTTAGGAAAGATTGTAATAAAAAAAAAACTTTCGTAATGATCATTATATCAATATAAGGATGCTCTCTTTTTGACCGCGATATATTCTCAACTCACCAAGAATATTTGTTTTAGACTACTTATCATCTTTCCGTTCTGCTATCTTTTCAAAGCCGTAGACGAGATACAATCGATAAAGGGAAACATGGATAAAGCATCGCTTTCAAGAGTGAAGAACAAAGTTTTGCTAGGAGTGAATTAATTACAAGAAGAAATTTAAACGAGTATGGAAAAAAAATTAAACGTTAATAAATAAAAACGTTTATGCATAAATTTTACAGAACTTTTTTATGTATCATTATGTGTTCCATATATCATTGTTTCTCGCCATGCCAATGATCTTAGAAATTATCTACTAACATTAAGATTCTATTTTTTCACTTCTGCATGGATAGCTAGATATTTCTCATAACTATTTAAGGGTTAAAGATGATCTTAAACATCATAGAGAACATACGTAAATGAATTTCTCTATCTCACAGGTTACTTCTAGAGATTTATAATATTAAGTTGCAAAGTAGTCTCAGTGAGATAGATAAGTATGCTACTATTTCGACCTTTTGTTCTTAGCTGGGAATTCAGGTAGAAGAATGCTGGTAAAACGAGCATATGTAGTCATAAAGATACTTTTCACAGCAATAAATAAATGTTTTCTTGAAGCCGGAGATAGGTTAGAAGAGGAACTGCTCTGTCACTCATAAACATTAGCATGTGTAAATTATAAGTGTAAATATGTATGACTTAATTTTGGCTTTAATATTTGTGTTTGGAAATTAGGTAATCCCGCAGGTCTGAAAGTGACAAACATAGCGAGATTTGGATTCAATTTTCCATCAGTTTCTACATTAAGAGCAATTCTTGTCTACCCTTAATTTTGGCAAAGCACTTGAATCCAATCACACGCTTATTTCTGGCAGGCATTATATAAAACCAATTTCTTAAGATTTGAATCATATTACAATGAATATGTTAATAAATATTTTAAATCATCGTGTTAAATATTCAATGATCTTCTAGAGGAAAGATAATTGGCAGATGGCCCTGAAGCAGACTTTTCTTTAGATAGTCCTCTATCAGCAATAAAATGGTTTTGCACTTTCTGAGTTTCAGGTTTGATTTTTGGCCATGTATTTCTTTTCTTCCCCGATAATGGAATTCTTAAATTGTTGAATGAGAAACGTACACCGACAGATGATCTTTTAAAAGTATTTGAAAACTGCAATAATTATTCAGAGGAATTCATAAAATGATGACTAACTGCACACAACTTATTTTATGGGAATGCAGTAAGACTTCAATTGCTCTCGCCTTTTAATTTTACATGATTAATTTCCATATCTAAAACCAAAACAACATCGGTATTGTTTTAACTGAATTTCAAATTATTTCTCCATTTTGTCACAATTTGCTCAATACATGAAATGCTGCTAAAATGCATGAAAAATCGAAATTAACTATTGGACTGCCGAAACAATCTTCTTACCACTTCCTTGTAGATAATATTCATAGTGTAGATGATAGTGATAAAGAATAAAGAAGTTTGAAAAAAAAATCATAATGCTCTAAAAATGCATATAATATAAGGTTAAATAGTTTATTAAGAATTCCAAATCAAATGTAGACACAATTTAATCGAAACAAGCAAAGGAAAAAAACTTAGACAACCACTTTTCCCTACTTTACGACTGATTGAAAGATAATTGTTTTCTTTCCGGATATTTTCTTCTGTGTAGGTGCTTTAATGACACACTTATGTTCTTTTTCTACGACATTCCAGATACATGAAACGATGGTGCTTTCTTTCATCTTTAGTGATTTTCTCTCTATTGATGAGATTTGTGATTCTTTGTTATTTAATATAAATGTCTAGATTAGTTTAAAATTAATAATTGAATAGGATTAATTACTTAATTAATTTGTAATGGAAGTCAATGTCTTAAGAAACTCAAATAATTATATTGTGCTTTATCTCAAGTAGACAATAAGTAGTTTTTTCTCCTTAACATAACCTTTATATATATATGTATTTCTTATCTCTTCCTTTTTAAAATTAAGTCTTTGAGAATTAAAATAGTTAATATTTTTCATACATTTTGATAAGGTCAGTGTTTTCTTACCTTTTACATCAGTGGATTAGCGAAAATAGGATAAAACATTTTGCAGACCGGCGTCCGCCAAAGAATATGTATAAATAGGATTTTATGTATTAAATATAATGTTATATACAAATAAAACTTTTACTTAGTGTCACATATGATGCTACTTATACTTTAATATACTTAATGTACGTGGTGGCAGGTTTATTTTTGCGAGATGAAACACTGCATCAACATTGAACCGGTTTCTTTGATTCTTATTACTGACGAAGTTGAAAAACTTTTTTTTTCATACAAATGGTAAGTCGAAACAACGACCAACAGTATTATTGCGATACATAATTGAAATGGATATTTTTTATTATGAGAAATATTCAAAATTGATGCAATGATTATATTTTATATCTGGGCACAAGAAAAGACAATTCGATACAAAGCACACAGAAACGCCTTAAAATAACATTTTTTTTATAACGTATCCTCCTAAAAGTTTAAGTATAATTGATGAAAGGGAATTAAAAGACTCGGAATTCAGATTCATTCGTTTTTCAGGATCAGTGTCTTTGCTTTTATAATTTTCAGGTGCAGCACTTGAAGTTCTCCAAATGTGGTAGCATCGAAGCGGTATGATTCATTAAAATAATAGTTCAATCGAAAACACATAACATATTTAATTATTTAAAATTATAGACTGTATATTTAATCTATTATATATGTATGTAATACATATATGTATGTGTGTTGCTTATGTAACAAATTTTTATTTGTCCAAATTAATTTACAGTCTTAAATATCCGCAAAAATGGCATGATAAATATAATGAACCATAAATATAATGAATATCATTAATCCTCCTTAAAATAAACTCTGTGACAAGCATTTACTGAGTAAATGTTTGTAAGTAAGAACACAGAATCGAATGAAAGTTTTGATAGCATTTTGTGATCATTTATGCAAAAGAAATTTTCACAGAGTTACAAACTTTGTGATTAGGCACTAACTAAAGCATCATGCCATTTTATAGGATACTTCAAGGTTTGATCCATGTTTTAAGCCCAGCTAATGTGCAAGAGGGAACAAATATATTAAAAGGGTATGCTCAACTTGATGAAGGTAAGTTAAGTGATTCGAGACGACATTCAACATGAAGTGTAAGAACTGCCAGAAAAAATTAGATCCAAAAAGGAAAGAAAGTTAGCCAAAGTTGAGCCTCAATAAGTTTTAACATACAAATCTGGGGAAATTTTGTCAACTAATCATGTAATTTAATGCATAGGTGAAATAGTTTAAACTTTAAATGGCTTTTACTGAAAACTGTTTCTTACGCACAATGTTTGCAGAATGGCAATTATAACTAAAAAAGTTACTGAACTTTTCTGAATCTTAATTCTATATGGTTTTGGGGATAATGTACAAAATCAATTCAAATTTTATCAAACAATCAAAAATATTCTTTAACTTAAAGCCTGTTATTTATGTAATGGCTTTGTAACAATGCCTAAATTCTAATAGTAGTAATTCAATTAATTATAAAATTTGTATTTTTAGTCAAACTTTAAAAAAATTAATACATCCTTTAGATAAATTTCATGTAGTTTATTTTAAAATTAATTTAATTGTAATAAGTCAATTATCGTTATCTCTAGATTCTTTGAAGACCTTTGATGCTTTATCTTTTCTTTTAAAATTTCACTCATATTTATCTTTTTTGAAACAAAACGATAATTTATTTAAAATATTGTTCGTTTAACATTAATGTTTATAGTTATTCATTCTTAAGTATGTATTTATAATGTCTTTGTACAGCATTTAGTCTTAAAAAAGTACTTCTATCGTGTTCGGATAAATCAAGTTAGCTCTTTGAAATTAAATTCACTATTTTAGAATTCAACGTTCGAGTAGAATTATTTACTGTGTTAATTAATTCGGTCTTGTGATAACGGTGTTTATATTATTATCTTACTGGAAGCTTAGAACACATTTAGAGAGCTCGAAAAAATTAGGTAACATCAGTTTTTATACCAGCTGAGGCTCGAAAAGTGTACCTAAAGTATTTTACCCTTGCTAAGATCATTTATATTCTACATTCTATATCAAATGTGTTAGCCGTAGTTAAGAAGCATGAAGTTGAGTAATGGATTCTTTTTATACAGGGTAGGCAAAAAGTCCATGAAAACATTAAAAAAAACTTTAAAACCTGGAAAATAAAACAAAATAAATTACGGTTTGCAGGTTTAGCATCGATAAGTCACGAGATTATTTTTAAAATAAGAAAAAAAAAATATAATTTTAAAAACAGCCGACTGATGGCCCTGGTACAAATGACTTAGTTGGTAATATGCAAATAAGACCGGCGATTATTAATAGTGATGCTCTTGATCCAGATCCAGTTCTTCGATGCATGCCAACTAAGTGAATAAGGATACTGAGTGGGAAAGACAAAGCTTTGTCGATAAAGCCGTTTTATATGAACAAGAAATCAACGACTGTTACAGTGCGTAAATTCCAACTTCAGAAAAATGTGAAGACTGGAAAAGGGCATTTAAAAGTGGCAGGTCTTACAAAGCCTTTTCAATGATTTGAGGAAACTGGATCACTCGAGGAACGTGTAAGGTCCGAATGACCAAATCTAAAGGAGACACATTCGGTTTGTTGCAGCCGAATTGGAAACATTCGCGTCAGATTCCGGTGAAAGGACTAGCAGTGTTAGGGAAGCTGGCTGACTCTTGGGCTTACTATCATCTTCGATACGCAATATTATTCATGGAGTTCTTAGTCAGTATCCATACAAATTACAGTCTTGCCATGAACTTTTACCGTCGGATACCGTAGAGGTAGAGAAGCATTTGCGAGGTGGGTTCTCTCCAAAATTGAACAAGATTCCTCTTGGGTCTTGTGGACAGATGAGGCTCATTTTTTTGATCCATGGTGATGTTAATACCCATAACTGTTGTATCTGGCAAAGTCAAATCCAATAGTGTACACAGAGAAACCACTGCACTCCCCCAAAGTCTCAGTGTGGTGTGGGTTCATCATCATAGGACCCCTCTTCTTTGAAACACAGTGTCCAGTAAATGGATGGAAAATGGTGTCAGTAAATGCTCAGAGTTATTCAACGTTTTTGCGAGAAAAGGTTGTTCCATGTTTGCGTGATGAAATGCTACTGTCTACTGTTACGTTTATGCAAGAGGGAGCAACAAGTCAAACAGCTATTCCAGTAAAGATGTTCTTAATACATATGCTTGAGGAAGAAAGAATCATTAGCAAACGTTGCAAGTTTCCATGACCTCCTCAGACTCCAGTTCGGACATCAGCAGACTTTTGGGTATGGGGATATTTAAAATCCCGGGTGTATCGACCCCGTCTATCGGAATTGAAAGATGCGATCCATTGAGAGCTGTCATGTATACAACCCGACATGCTGCATGCAATGTGTTATCCCCTGTAGTGGTGGACATGTGGAATACATACTGCTATAATAAATTATATGGTAACAATATTTTTATTATTTGTGTGAATTTTGAATTTTCTATCACTTATGTAGAAAACGCCATCTATGGGCTGTTTTTTTTTTATTATTTTTTTTTACTTATCATAAAAAAATCCTGCAACTAATCGATGCTAAACCTGCGAACTTTTACGGACTTTTTGCCCCTTCTGTATAACATATATAACAAAATATAACAATATATATATATATATATATATATATATATATATATATATATTCTGATAATCTCTTTGTGGATTCAATACATTTAATTTTCCAAGTTCTAAATAACTAAATTAGTGGGTCTATAAAATTTGTATTATTTGGTATGTTTGTGTCTCGATTTCTGCAAATATTGTTTGACTGAATAACGGGTACTAATGTAGAACATAAATAGTGACTGAGATTCAAATTATTTATGTTGTGTGGTGTATAAGTTGGAGGAATTTTAATACTATGAGTACTGTTCAAATCAACGTAACTGTTTTCCGTTTCATTCGTTAGGTTCTAAGCAGTCGTTTCAAACTTCTTGATTAGTTAATCCTTTGCAATAGAAAATGAAAATTCCTGAGATCAGTAAGCAGTATGGAAACAAAACTACATTATAATTAACAAAATTAAGTTTTTAAACCCTTAATATAATTCAAGTGAAGTAATAAATCACAATTTATTTTTTATACGAGTATTGTATAATGAAAAGATACAACAAAACAAAATGTGAACATATAACTTTATCTTTATCATTACCATATTAATAAATTACGAATACATGTACTTCTTGCATAACTTAATATTAACGACAAAAAGTATTTCTTAATGCCTCAGAATTTCTTGCATTAACACCATAATATACTTTTCGACGTAAAATATACGTGCTTTAAAATTTTAAACTTTAATTATTCTGAGTGTGTATACGTATAGTTGCAAATGAAATAAAATGGCTTTGATTTGGTATTTTTATTAAGAAAAGAAATGCTGAAAAAAGTTATAAACATTAAAGATACCTGATGTTATCATGCATAAAATGCAAGTATTTATTTTTTAATCAAACTGAAATTTTTGAATTAATAATAATTCCCATTATAATATGTCACATTATATGTGTTATTCTAAGTACCAATATTTGTACTAGAGTATCGTTTAAAAAGTTTGAGCTGAAATCGTTTTTAAGTTTGATTTCAAGATTAACACTGTTGATGGTAATAAAAAAATTTTAGTCATAATTTAAGACTCCTTTTGCATTTTTCACAATATTATTCAATTTAATTCAGCCGGAATGCAGTTAAATCACTTTCAATTTAGAAAAAAAATATTGTTAATTCAAATTTAAGATATTTATAGATTATTAATAAAAAGTTCTTTTTACCTGTAAAAGTAATATATTTTGGATCTCTCCACATAGCAGTGAAGCATTCTTACTAAATCTTCTGAGATACGATCAAAGATGTGGATTAGTATAAACGACCAACAAACAAATAGACTGCCATATTTATATGTTACGTTTCATAGCTTAGAAATATTTTTATTATCAAGGATTTATGATTTTGATGTATAAATTTATTTTAGCTCTTTAATATTGTCTTGAATATCATGTTACTGAAAAAGTTAGTTGCAACTGAAAGAAGAAAACTCTGCGTTAAATATGTTACATTTCAAAGCTTTTTTTAACTAGAGACACCATTACGCAGCCATTGAGGAAAAATACGGACAGATGTCTGAGTTTAAGAGGGGAAGAATCACTAGGATGATGGATACTGGTATTCAAAGCAGCGAGTAACTCGCCACTTAGGCAGTCTTGACTTTAATGTGAGGAAGTGTTGGGACTAGTGGACAAAAACCAGTCTGTTACACGGTCACCAGGCGGAGGACGCAGTTGACAGATCAATACTCGAAAAGACAGTCACATCATGCGACACGCACGCATAGCACTAACTCTCATTGTCCACGATCCATACACATGCAGCACCTTCACTACGGGCCTCTGTGTCAGTCCGTACCATCGCAAAGCACCTGGCAGAAGAACAGTTGCTATCGCGGTGCCCATTACGTGTACTTCCATTGACACCCACTCACCGTAGCTTCCGTTTGGATTGGTGTTGTACTCGAATGGATGTGACTGCATTCGAATGGAATCCTGTTGTCTTTAGTGACGAATAAAGGTTCAATTTAGGCAAGGATTTCAATCATATACCTGAGTGGAGGCTCAGTTTTGAACATCTCAATCCTGTCTTCGCTGGACACACCGCTCTTTCAATCGGTGTAATGGTATGTGGTATCATCGTATACCACACACGGACTCCCATAATATTGATCCATGACACCATGACAGCCCAGAGGAACGTTCGTAGCATTATTCCACCACATATGTTGCCACTCATGACACGGCATCTAGGAACAGGACAATGCTTGCCCTCACACAGCAAGGGTTTCACAAGACTACCTCCATTACATTTTCACCCTTCCATGTCCTGCTCAATCCACAAGTTTATCACCGATGAAGCATATCTGGGATATATTAGGACGGCATGCAGGCCATCTTACGAGTTTGGTAGAATTAAAGGTGCGTTTACAGCAACTGTGGAAAAAGATATCGCAGGACATCATACGGGAAGTATGCCTCAATAACCTACAGTATTCCAAAAGTCCTCATGCTAGATGTGCCCCACTGGGACTACAATCCTCCATAAATTTGAAATTTTTTCAACAATAAATGATAATTTTGTTTTGATTTTTTTTTTTTTTTGATTTCAAATATTTTTTGGTGAGCAAATTCTTGTGGCAATGAGTGTAACTAAAACTATTTTGAAGTAAAATAAAACAAAATATACAATGTAAATACTAATTTATGTAATAAATATAAATATACTTAATAAAGCAAGAACACTAGGGAAAGATGTAATTTGAAATCCCAAAAAAGGAAATGAAATAATAAATGATTATTAAGGAAAATATTGCCATTAACTTTCCTTTTCTTCTACTATTGCAACTTTAAGAGTTTGCAGTCAATGGTGCAGTAGCTAGATGTCTGCTCTGACTCCTACTCAGAAGATTAGAAATATCACACAAGAAAGATTGGACACAGTCATGCTAAAAATAATAAGGCATATGTTTTACTGCACAGACTGAAGTGAAATTTTCTTCCTTACTTGTTTCTGAAGATAACTCCGATCCATCAGAATGAGCTCTTCAAATAAAGCAAGTTCTTTCTCAATCGAAATTCCACGTACAGGCATTTTTTAAAGATATATTTTAGAATATATATATTTTTAAAAATTATTTAAAACTAGATTATAAAGCTACTTAAAATACAATTGGAATTTTTCAGAAATAATTTATGAATATCTTTATACGAAATCTGAAACAGTCACGAGAAATACGAAAACATCAATTCAAGGAATAATAGATAAAACTAAAGTGCTGTTGTATTATGTCTTCGCAAGTGTTCAAAAACCAGCCATTCACGGTAATTGTTAGGATTCGAAAAATACTCTCTCAAATTTGTGATGAACAGACGTGACAAAAAGAAAGCAGTCAGCACTTCTTACTCTGAATTATTTACAGAATGCGTACATAATTATTTTTCTTTCCTTCCAATCTCCACTAAAGCGGTATTCCTTAATCTTTTCAGTTTAAATTCATCCTTTCTTTCAAGATTCATATCTAATGTCGTAATGCTGAGAGCTCTGTTCTTCTTATAAAGAGGGTATCTCTTTGCTGTATTGTATCTTTTGTATACCTTTCTTCAATGATTTATACCTTACCTTACTAAGATACTTTATCCACCACTAAAGACGATGAACCCTTACTGCCGCACCTCAATTGTCGGCAGCTTATCGACTATTTTTATCTCATACTAACACTATATGTCCATTATCATATGCAAGTCTCATGATTATCAGCAACAACAAACTCCGAATCTGCTGTGCCCAGCCAATTTTATCTTAGAAGCATTTAAAAACTCTCCCCTTCGTCTTTGCTTTGTTCAATTTTTTTTTGCAATAGTTTGGGTTTTGAGAAATCCTTTTTCCCCCCTACGTTTTTGTTTGTAGTCTTTTAGTGGGCACTCACAGCGTAGATAAATTTTTATTAGCCTCCCAAGGGGCTATTGCTGTATGTGAAGCATTTTGGCATACCAGATCACTTTTCAATTTTTTATTTATTGCTTCATTTTAATTACATTTATCTTAAGTATATTTAATTTAATAATTTATCGTTTTTGCTTTAATTTTAATTGCATGTAACTGATATATATTCCATTTAATAATTTATAGCATGTTTTAATTTTATAATTACATTTATCTAAAATATATTAAATTTAATAAAATATTGTTTCCTTTAATTTTAATATCGGAAAAGTTAATAATTATCAATTTCTCTATATTTTATCGCTTCCTTTTAATTTTTATATTTAAATGAGTATTGTAACAATAATTCGAAAAAAAAGCGCACCTTATGTGGCTAAGCTGTTTATTCCAATTTTAATTCTCTCTTCTTCGTAGAATAAATCTAATTTTTACCTCACTGGCAATCTGTAACATATTTACGACCTCTATCTTTTCATTATATTAAAATGAACCGTGACATATCAGTCTGATACGAAACTTTTAGGGCTGCCATCTGTTGCTCTCTAACCCTCTGTGTGGGAGCCGGTATAAATATTATACCACTTACTTTGAAGTATGAAATAAATACTTTATATAATTTTTTTGAGTAATTTTTGGTATTTACATAAAGTTTCAAATATGTAAATTTGTTTATTGACGAAATTAAATTTTTCAATTCATTTCAGAAACATTTCTGTAAGGGATAAAGTAACCACTTATCCTTACAGAATAAAGTAACCACTTATCCCACTGAATTTTCAAATAATTATTTTGATAATTTGAAAGAAAAATCAAATCATTAAAATTCTATAAAATTGAAGTAAAATTACCTTTTAAAATCAAGTGTAACATCAAACACTTATGAAAGAATTTAAATCTAATGTTTGTAATGAAGCAAATCATGCTCTTGAGTTACTTCCACCTTCTTATTTAACACAATTTATGAATTTTGTTGTTTGATACAAATAGAAAGCGACGCTGAAATTATATAATTTTATTTAACTGTCCTAAAAACTAAAAAGAAACTTTAATTTTTCTTTTCTGAAACATGATATCCACAAAAAAGCTACTTTGCTGAACAGTGTAAACGTAAAACCCCACAAAACACTTTTCTTTTTGAATTCTATTTAGCAATTTTGCAGTATTGGGTATTCTTAACAATAAGAATATTCGTTCAGGATAAAGTCTGAGTGCCATCTTGAAGCCCATTTACAGCCATTTTAGCTAAATCTGTATTTAGATTCAAGAATCTATGGATGTCTATCGCGAAGGGATACCCACCTAATATTAAGGATGATAAATTATTCATGTTCTCATATGTGCTCTGTCAGAAAGGCTTCCATTACATCAGCAGAAGGATAGAATATCGGACCATGTTCAATGGCTGTATAATTATTATGCTAGCTGAAACCTGACAGCTAAGTTAAATGTGATGATTATAGCGGATTACACACTAAAGTATGAAAATTGAATAATAAGCTGCGATATTTTATTAAAGACCCGTCATAAAGGAACTTATTTTCCATTTACAAAAGAGTACAAATAAAAATTAGAGAAAATAAATTGCTGTAATAAATTAAGTTAAAAAAACTGTGCATGCAATGCTCCGGGTATAAATATGTAATACATATTTTATATATTTCTATTATTAAATTTATCTCTATGTAGAGATCCTAATAAATTATTCTACGTTTATTAGAATAATTTTAACATAAATATATAAATTCATTTTAACCAGGTAACATATTTTTGCTTAATTCTGATTAAAGTTTTGTAATTTATTATTCGTAAAGAGCTTACAAAAGCAATAATTGATAAATAAAGTGACAAAGCAATCTTATTTCGAGTTAACAGGCTAATCTCTCTCTTTTTTTCTTTCTTTCTTTATCTCTCTCTCTCTGTATATATATATATATATATATATATATATATATATATATATATATATCCTAAATAAAAGTATATTTTACTAAAACCACTAATTTATTCCATAACATTTTTTCCATAACTCACAATCAAAATATTAATGAGTTTTCAATCAGTAAACTTTACAAGAATAGCAATTTTATAAGCTTTGAAATGATTATTAAAATTTTACTTGTTAAGAATATTGTTACCCTATTTACGTTAGTGATTACAAAGAAACAATTAATTTTTATGCCAAAAATGAAAGCAAAACGTAAAAGATGAGTTTGATACTATTATTGTGTGATTCAATATTTTATCAAAATTTACGTCTCCCTTGCGAATTAAAGATGTTGTGTGAAATAAAATTGCGCATGAATTTTAAAAATTAGAATCTACTTCAACATGTAATGACGTAAGCCTTTTAAATAATGTTAGTGCTTATTAGATAATAGTCGGTATTTCAAAAAAATATGCAATAGTATTTTTTCGAACTCTATGAGTTAAGTTTAGGGATATTACTTATTAAAACGATCAATAATTTTTTTTCTTTCATAAGTACAAATTAAAAGATGATTTACTTATGATAATCAGAAAAAAAATATAAGTGTGTTATAATTCACAAGAACAGGAAAGTTGAATTTTAGTTAGAAGTTTATTTTCTGAAAAGTATAATGTGTTAAGAGTGCTCAAAAATATATATTTTACCTTCTTACTTCAAAACATAATGATTACATAATCTTAAAAACAAAAATATTTCGAAAAATTACATACATCAACTTACATATTTTATATATACATTCTGCAAGAAAAAATTATATTTTTACTATCATTATTTATTCTTTGTTTACAGATATAAAGTAAAATATCTTATTTTAGTTTAATTTTATTGTCTCCAGAGAGCACATTTAATCCAATTCTGCGCAGAACTGCTCACTATATTCTTGTCTTCAAATATGTTTATGATAATGTTTTTGTTTTGTTATTTTGTTATAATCCAGGAAAAATATTTTGTTATCGCTGACCACGGCATTAAAATATTTTAAAGAACTCTGAGACCATTTTTATTATTTGCTCTCGTTGCTCAATCTCATTTTTTCTTTCATTCTTAAAATGCGATGCATTTTTTTTACCTCCGTGTTAATGTCTTTTCTCTTCCACTGTTCTTCTTTTAATTGGTTCTTAAAAACTTTCATTTTTTAAGCAGTCTTAATCTTTTTCATCATAATTTTTCGGAATTGTACACAAAAATAAAAGTGTAAATGCAAGGAAATGATAATTAGAAAACCCGCTTTTCTTGTCAAAATTGCGTCTCCCTTGCGAGAAATTTAAATTGATAAAAACTCTATTAAGCACGAATTAACATGAAAAAAATAACCTTTTCCAAGAAATTTTAAGAGAAAAGAAGCAGAGATAATAATTCTGCGGAAAATGGAATTACTTGGATAATTAAATCATTGTGTTTTGCAATGTTTGGTGAAGAAATATTTATTTAATTTTATTTCAAGTTTTTACCTTTGTAGGTAAATAGGATGCTGCTGCAAAATATCCAGATCCTTTCTGTATTCTTTTCTAACTCATTTCACATGGACTCCTTTTTTGGTGGTTTTTTTCCGGCATGAATAAGCTATAAATTTATTAAAAAAGTAACATTTTGGATGGCTATGTTGAGTTGATGTGTCTTATTTCACATGGTCTAATTGAAGGCTATACCAAGTCCACAAGACCAAAAATGTTCAAGAAATAATAACTTTGCTTTAGAGAAGAATATATATTTTCTGTGTCAAGTCTCATACATTTGGAAAAATAGTCGGGAGAGGCTTGGGTATATATAAAATAAAAGTTTTCTGCTTGTTGTAGAAATTAAGATACGCAATTCTATAATTGAATCTTTGGGTACCTATATATCCCTTATGGGTAAGAGCACCATTTGCAATTTGTCTATTATACTATGAAGGAAATTGAGGAGTCTGCCACAAAATTATTGTTTAATATTTTTATTTATGAATATGCCTCATGTAAGATAAAATAAGTATTTGGACCTGATGGTCAAGGGACCTATTGGAAATAAGGTTTATGTTGCTACGAACGACGTTTGAAGATATAAAAAATAGAAAACACTGATGACTTCAATAAAGTTTCTAAGGAGCTAGGGGGCACAGCGGCGGTCTGAAAATATCCAAATATTGACGAATAATCTTTCAGTCCTAATAGGATTAATTAATTCATCGATGACAATGAGCTCAGATATAAAAATCGAGCAAGAAACAGAATTCCTAATAGTATGTTTGGTGGATAAATAATAGATAGAAATTTAAAATGCGGAATTAGAATTCGGTAGAATATTTATAAAAAAAGTTGCGTAAATATTCACATAAGCAAATAGTTATATTATATGAGAATAAATGGACTATTTTTTCAGTATCAGATTACTTGATCAATATCCAAGAAATATGGATGTCTGAATTAGAGAACTGTATTAGTAAAAAGTTAGTTGAAATACGTTGTATGTACTATAATTCTTCTCAAATGTAAGGTTCAAAGATCGCACATGCTTAAAACTATATCATTGAGACAACTGCTTCTAATAATAGTTATAATACGAGCAGCTCTCCATTGTACTCTGTGCTGTTTCGTTGAATTGGAGACTAAAGTACAGAAATAAATCTGACAGCCAGACTCTAATACTGATCTGATTAGAGAAACATACGTTGTCCTATGTATTGGCATTTTAGTTACTATCAGTAAGGAATTTCTTAATGTAAATTTACTTTATGCATTTTTAAGAACGTTTTAAACTACATTATTAACGAACAGATTGAATGTAGTTTCTCCGTATAAATATCAAAATTTTTCTTGCAAATGAAACAAGCAAATTGATGTGTTTTTTTTTTTAAAGTCTCAGCTGTCAAACAGAATTTGTAAATTTACTTTAATTATATTATAAAAATAAAATGTATTCTAAGGTGATTTTTCGTACTTTAAAATGATTATTTAAATTATTTTATAGCTAAAATACACAACATTAAATTGTGCGCTTATTTTAATACTCAAAGAAATAGTACTTACAATATATTCAAATAAATTTCTGAAAGAGTATTAATGTAATATTTATTTTTTGCATAGAAATATTTAAGAACTATAACAATTATAGACCTTAACTCTCATCTAATGTTTTGAGCAGAATTTTGGAATTTCTTACGCCAAATTACAAAATATGTATAACTTTCTAATTCATAAAGTTCCTAAAAAAATATTCCTACCTTATTTTGGTGCCTATGTAACTGGAAAGCTATTGAGAATATATTTATCTATAAAGCAATGAGTTTTAAAATTAAGTCTTCAAATCACAAATAAACCCAATTATAAGTTATATTTACAAGCAACTCAAGTTAAAGAGCATTATGTGCAACAATCTTTAATAATAACTTAAAAACATTTTTCTAAGTTACATTTTTATAGAACATCCTTCTAAAATTTCGAAAGCTTGTGTGATCATTTTTTAAAGGAAAGCCATAATACATAATTTGTAAGAAGAAAACAGGTATATTCGAATTTTGTTCAATTTATTTTTTACGAGTCAAGTTTCTAGTTGAATTACGAATGGTTTATTTATTTACAAGAAATTTGAATAGAATTTAAAAACTGATTTATATTCAAAATATGTCAAGATAATTTATTACAGTGAAGTTACTTTTTTTCTGAAATTTTCTTCTAATACGTATAGGAGCAAGGGAAAATATGTTGATGTCATCAAATATTAGGAAATTATATTTTTTACTTCTAATAATGCCATATAATAAAATTAAATATCTTAAAATAGTCAGATTATATTATCCTTGATGAATAATACTGCTTAAATTATTTGAAAGCTTATGACCTAAATGAATCACGTTCAATTAAAGCATCAAAATAATCATTTTGATATCTTTAAGTAAAAAAATCGGTATAAATTATAAAATGAGAAGTACAAAATGAGATACATAAATACTAAGGTTATCCAACTGAGCTCTTTGATTTTAAGTTATCTTTGTAACATTAAATTCTAGAAAATATAAAATTGATTATTTATGAAGCCCATAACTCTTTTATATTTCAGCCTCATATAAAATAGATTCAACAAGAAATTAAAGTTTTAAAATACTCACTTATATTTTTTATACTCATTTTCGAGAATCACAATTAATTCAATTTAAATAGAGTGTATCGATATTCAGCGAACAAACGAAAAATTTTATAATTTAATAACATCAATCCTGTGTTTATATTTTGATACGATAAGTCAATTTTTAGCTAAGTCAATTTATGATGATTGATTTGTGATAATCAATTTTTAAACTCCTTGAATCACCTTGAAACTATGTGTTACACAAAGAAAAGACTATAACACCAATATATATAAATAGGAAGCACATTATTCTGATTTCATAAAATATAATAATGCTTAGCATGCAAAACCTTAATGTTTGTCCTTTTGTGCATATAGATAAAATATTATTTATTAAGGTTATTTGCCCAGGAAATGAGACTTGAGTGATTAATTATCAGACCCAGAAAAGTAATTTTGTCTCCTAAGGTATACTGAATGCTAGAATATCTTCTTTATTTGTCATAACAACAAGCTTATTACATAATTAATTATTATAATTGGTAAAAAGGAATATAGGTATCATTAAATACATATATTATAAATTATATATGATACAAATATCCTCAGAAGTTACGAATAACTTTTAAATAATATTATTATTTCTTTTTTCAAATACGCAAATGAAGATTATGTATCTACTTGTTTTACTTTTAGTACAAGACGCTTGTTTGATGTGAGGCTCTTCTTTTAGTTCTAGATTTTTACCTATAGAAATATTTTGCAAATAGTCCTACAAGAGTTTTTTAGGATACGTGAAGGATTTTAAAGGATTCTTGATCTATTAATGATATATGAACAATACTTGAAGAACAGATGTATGTTTATAATTTACGAATATCCTATTTGGGTAATCGCTTAATTTTAGTTAACTGACAAGGGGTTTGATGACAATGAAAATTTAGAATAATATATTTTACAGAATTGTAAAAATCAAATCAGTAAATTAACAGAAAAGCTTGGTTGTAAATATTGACCACTTATAAATTATAATTAGTAAACCCTAAATATGTTATTTTACTATAACTCATCGACAGAAATGTATTATTTCTAGATCTAAAAGGCAAATAATTCGGTGATTTTAGAATTGTGATTTTTATAACAGATAGAGTTAAAGTAAATTCAGATATTCTGACCTGATTCCTTTTACGACTTTAGAGCGAAGTAAAATTTATTTCGCATGAGTTAACTCGAAACATGTTTGATATTTTTAAAAGCAATAATGTGTCGTATTTGAATGTTCAAGGAACCATAAACCATCCAAAACGGTATTTGATTATACTTCAAAATAGAGAGTTCTGTCATCAATAACATTTAAGAACTTATAGTGTAATGAGAATATTAAAAATATCCATCAAAGTAAATAAGGATTGAGAGAGATTCAGGATTAGAAATAATTGATTTATCAATTTGATGATCAGATACAAAAATTTTCTGTTCTGTGTTTCGGGAAAATCCAAGACGAAACTAACAAATTTAAATACATAATTGTTTCAGATCTCGAAAATAAATTTATCTCTTGTTGGTTGACAATAAAATAATTAATTAAACTGAAACATGCCTCTTTAAAATCTAAATTATTTTTTTTCTTTCACCAAAGTTTCATATGGTGTGTTATAAACTGTAAGTTATTACGTAGTGTAAAGATCTTAGTTCAATTTTTAATGAAGTCTTTAAGCTATTTTTATGGTTTATTCAAATTAAGTATTATGAATGAAATTGAAGTAATATATAGTGTTTGTAAGAATATAAATGCATTCATGATTATATCTTATGCTTACTATGGCATTATCATAATTTGAGAAAACTAATTTTAACTCCTGTTTGCAAAATAAGTTAGAGCAAGTCAATTGTTCTTATTTTCCTTTCATTTTATATTTATTGCCTTTTTCTAAATTCTGAACAGGAATTATTTCATGATAGTTAATTAAAGCGAATAAAATAGTTTTATTTGAAGCCACTTGGGTTAATGTAACTGATCTGAGTTAATGAATTCTTAAGTAATTTTAAATTGTAAGAAAATAAGCCCTTATTTAAAATTTGATGCATCGAAACCGAAAGTTATTAAGTATGTTTTGATTATGTTCTGATTTGTTATAATAGATATATAGTATATTTTTTTTTATCTGAGTTGTGAAATTATAAATTTTCTTATCTTTAGAGATGGATGTCTGTCATTTGAAATTACTTTCAAACAATTCCAACGTTTCCAGTGTATAATACTAATTCTTAAAAATAATTATAAGAATTACTGTATTATTTCATTGCTAAGAAATTGCTGATGCTTTGAAAAATAATGAAATTGTAATTTAAATTAAGTGACAATGTAAGTGAAAATCTGAAAAATAATTACTTCATTTAGAATACATCAATAATAAATAATGGAAAATGTTAAATGCTGTGTTCTGTGTTTAAAGCAAGTTATTCATAAATAAATACCATAATCAAAATACAAATAAATATCACTATATTTTAATTAATTATAAAAATTATAGTAATGGTTATCTTTAACATTTGCTTCTAATTTCGTCATTGACAAAAAATAAACGCTTATTGAACGCTTTCTTACAACATTGGAGAAATTGTTATTAATTAGTATAATACAGTACAATTATATTTAAAATTTTATTTTTAATATTATTCGACATTTATTTTTAACAATACATATTATATTGAATCATTCATATGTAGCGCACAATATTTATAAAAAAAGGAGCTTGTAATGCAGGTAACAAAATTTTCAAATTATTCTGAAAACTTATCTAACTAAGGATTTATTTATCTATCTTAAACCGAAAAGGCACGAACTTATCATCAGCAACGAAACATTATTGAGGAATTTATAATAACGAGAAAATGAATACAGACAAAAAAAAAGTAGCACACTTTTAAGGAATTTGAATATTCTTTGAAAGGAAAACATAAATGCTTTATTCGACTTAAATACCTCGTTATTCGAAAACATTTACAATTAACCGTATTGTAGAAGAATGAGTGTTATGAGTTCCTTCACATTCTGAATCTTTTCCATATGGTAGGTCATATTCAGATATATCCACGTTTAATTTAGAATAGGTCATAAATTCATTATATTTTCCAGCATTGGATAATTTTAGAACTCTTACATGTTGTATCATTTGTCATCATTATTGGTAGTCAAATAACAATAAGGTGGAAGTGCTAAGCTATAAAAAATGAAAGTTAAAATGCGCAGGAGAAAGATTTTGAATATTATATTACAATTAATATCAATTTAATTATCCTTAATTGTCAATTATATGAAACAAATAGATAGAGTATATTAGAAATATAAATACAACTCTTAAGTAAAATCCAATAACTGAAAACAAATATTACTTGGTAGAAGAGCGTTAAAAAATGTCCAAATATGGGTTGAAGGGAAAATTTTAATAAAATTCCTATATTTCAGGAACTCAACCAAGGATATTTCTTTAACTAATATTTAAAAATATTATTAGGCAAATGAATTTTTTGAACTGTGACATCAAAAGTAAATTTTAAGCTAGATAAGATATATATTAGAAGTAGGAAATCTTAAATAATTATTATTAATTTTAATTCTTGTAAAATCAACATTTAACACAAAATAAAAATAAACTTCAGAATACAAATCACGACATGTCTTGAATAGATTAAAAGTATATTGCTTAAAAAATAAATTATTTTAAGATAGATGTATTATGAATTCATTTTAAACTGGTAAGAAATGTCATTGAAGTATTTCTTAAATATTTTATAAATGAATACTGTTCAGCGTACAAAATTTAAAATTTTATTATTATAAGTTTCGAATATATAGAAAATTTTATTGCATGTTCTTGTTTCACAAAGAAATTTTTTTTATTTATTATAAATGAGACATATTTACTCATGCTTAATACAAAAAATTCTTAGTACAAAAACTTCAAGATAGTTTTTAAAATACGTCTAATTGTTCTTTTCTAATATCGGATTGAAAATTCTGATTATATAGTTTCTTTAAAATTAAATTTGTATCATCGCGTTGTTAATCAAAATAATTTTCCTTCGTTTGTTGAAATATATACTTAAATAATTGATAATTCAGTTGCGGAAATACATCATTTGCTTTTTCATTATGACAAATAGTAATAAAGTATTGACTAATGCTTGTTCTTCGTAAATAATTTTCAGATGCTGCGTAACAATTCCAATTTTTGGTTCTGCGTAACAAAATATCATTTCTATTCGACATCAAAAAGTTAAACTTGCTTTAAACAAATAATAATCAATACATATCAATTTTCATCTATTGACTTAGAGAGCTCCTATAACTAATGATGCCAAAAGCTCGGAAACATTAAAAATTTAAAATTGAATTAAAGAACAAAAGAAAATTTTGTATCTTTAGAGATATCCCCTGCTTATTTAAGAGAATAAAATACGTGTCGACTTGATTCATGTAATCTCAGATCTTCCTTGATTGGTTAGAACTAAATAACAAGAAATAAGCAAAACAAGAAAAGTTAAAAAATCAGAAAGTAATATGTTAAGAAAAAAGTATTTTCGTGTTTAGTTTTGGAATGCAGATCTTAACGGGGGAAACTATTTATCTTTCAAAGGATGAGTCAAATCCTTTGTTTGAAAAGATGGTGAATCTTGCAAGGTGGCAAGACTTCTAATTCAGATTCTCTGGAGGATATAAGAGTATAACACAATCAAAGATGATACAAATACAAGCATCACTGCTATGCGTGATGGAGACGTTAAGCTCTCTAATGCATGGATCGATATTATTATATTTCGAAATAAATGTATTTCACGCAACTCATTAAACTGATTTTCAAATGTTTTACTAATAATATTATTCAACTTCGAAGATTTTTATAAAAGTTGATTCGAGATTATAATCAGTCACTGAAGACTGAAATAAAATAAAATGAGATTATTTCTAATTTTAGATTATAGAACAAGTGTTGAAACAATAACAAATGTTTCTAAGAATATTACTTCTTACAGATATTAAATTTTTAGATTCTGAGCATTTTTCAGTATAATTGATGGTTTTTCACCTGAATATTTACGTTACATAAGATTAGACATCATTTTTAAAATTTGATTGCTGGTGTTTCTCACCTTGATAAATTTGTTAAAAATTAACTTATTTACATAACTAAGAACTAATTTCTAAATTATTCATGTATAATTTGTTCACCATAAAGTTTTAAAAGTTTATCATCGTATAATTATCTGAAGAGATTTTAACAGTAATTCATATGTGAATCAGTGCAGTAATTTCAACAAAAGCAATGTATCTGATTCATTTGGTTATATCTAGAAATGTAATATATCTGAATTTCTCGAAATTGCTTTTAAAATTAATTTTAAGTCTTTTTTAACAGGAAAATATATTCAACCATATCAATTTACTCTTTTGCTTGTATTTGATCCGTATTTGTTGCTTTTCAATTAAATTCTGTTATGATGTCATAACAAATAATGGTTATCAACCTGTATTAACAGGAAGGCACTAAAATCGCTTCTTTTTATTTAATATAATAATTATTACTTAAGAAAAGTTGAGAATCAAAAATTCTTTGAAAGGAGACAAGATTAAAATCATTATGAAAGATTGGTACTTAATAACAGAATATTAAAATATTTATTTACATTCCTTATATGTGACCCTTATCATACCAGACATTTGGTCTATAGCATAAAAAATCTTCAAGAGGAGCAAGCATTGATCGAGATTATAAAATTAAAAATTTCCAAAATATTGTAACAAAGCTTGATTAAGGTTTCGCGTAATAATAATAGATTTCCTTTGAGATTAATAATTTAATAAGATTTTCTATCATAAAATAAACGACATTATGCAAACTTTGATCAAACTAGTATTTTTATACAAAAAAAAAAATCTTCAAGCAGACAAGCAAAAGCTTAATGATTTCATATGACAACTCTTTGTAAAGTGAATATATTCATTATAATTTAGCAATGTATACATATAATGTTCTGAATTTTCAGTATACAAATGCATAGTACTCATAAGTATTACTTTATTAACATACTAATTAAAATACTAATTCTGTGATATTTAATAATTTTGTAATTATCTTTACGGTTTCAATCAACTGATAACTAAATGTTGTTACAGATTATCAAAATCGCTAACACCTAACCAACACTTCAATACGGTAACACCTTATTTCATTCATAGCGCAATTAACTTAGGTAAACGTAATGTTCCAAAACTTAGTCTTTGACTGCAATTTTGAGAAGGAAAATGTTATTAAAATATCACATCTGTTACTTAAAAAATAGTCACATGCGATCATGACTATTAGGCTACCACGGCCATTTAAATTATAGGAAGAACTTTTAACAAGTACATATATTTTCCTTAATTCTGAATGAGCTTCAACGGAATTGGTAACATTATCTGAAATTATTGAGAAGCAAATAATTTGATGATCAAAAAATATTTTTAAGAAGCAAATTAAAGCATACAATGTTAGATAGGTAATAAATTCAAAATGCTCTCAAAGAATTGAAAAATGAACATACTGAGCAACAAAAAATTTATTGCAAGTACATTTACGTTGATTTTTATAGTCTGTATAAATGATTGCATACGTCTAAAACTTCATGGTAATTAGTGGACTAATTGTTATTCCATTTTTGGGCAAGGAGGTCATTATCTGTTGCTATATCCTAAAACATTTCAAAATATTTACAACATAAATTTTCTAAAGTTATTTTTACTTTTGAATGGACAACATTCTTGCCTTTTAAGGTAAAATAAGGTTTAAGCACTCACATGCAAATATTTTATTTGAAGATATTTTATTATCAGACTTAATAGTTCAGGATTTTTAGGCAGTGAAACGAGGTGATATTGGTCAAATAACAAATCTGAATAATTAAGTATATTTGAATTACACCAAATAGTCACCAGTAACACCAAAATATAATTCATAAATGTTAGTACAAAATATTTAGATAAATTTTGAAATTTTAAATTTATTTGTTTCGAATTTATTTCTATGGATATCGTCCTATTTTAAAAAATGAAAGATCAATTTAAATTTTTCAACACGAAACTTATCAGATAAGTTAGGATCAAAATGGTAAACTTTAGACAGTATAAAATAAATGACAAAATATGATTTTTTTTTAATTCTAAGGGAGTTCATTTTTATTATATAAATTTTTTATTATCGTGTTTTTGATTGAAGCCTGTGAAAACAAAAAAAAATCAAATTCGTAATGAAAAACGGTTAAACTCTTATTGAGTTAAGGAAATTTTGCAGCAAATTATGTGTAGTTAAATTCAAACTGGTGGCTCAACAAAACCGATGTCAACAAAAATGTCAAATTCTTGTAAAAAGGACCAAAAACCTATTGATAAAGGAATGCAAATTGCACAGTTAAATATGGTGAGTTATTAAGAGCGACAAGTTGCGATGTTTTTAAACTTTTAAATGTTTAAAATGGTATCTATTATTTGCTAAATTTATCCGCAAAGTTTATTTTCCTATCAAAAAACAAAATAATTAAATATTGGTAATATTTTTGTTATTCCGTTAGTAAAATTATTTCATTAAATTATTCTGTCTTTAAAAATCTCTTTAAACTACATTAGAAAATACTAAGATAAAACAAACAGTAGTATGTAATCTGATTAGTCTTTTATAAGTTTACTGAAAGGGGGGAAAAGGATTATTAAGGAAAAAAATATATGTTTATGCATGGTATAAAATATATTATTCCTTAAATATATGATTAAATATTTTTATTTACAATTAAAATTCTTGTTGTTTTGGAAAATGTAGAGGATGAAGCAATATAAAGTAGAATCCATGTAACTTATTTTTAGTGTTTCTTATCATAATCCCTTTAAACATAGCTGGTTTCGTTTAGAAACATAAAACAGTTTAAAAAGTGGAAGTCAATAATTATGTTTTTAATTTTTTTGCATTATAGTCCAGAATTTCATAATTTGAATCATAAATGTTTATTTTTAAATTAAAATATTTCATAAGCAGTTTTTTCCTAAATATATTTTGTTTGTTTCCTTAGAATATTTTAAATCAAAGAAATAACTGTGATTGAAAATTGATTCTGTGTGTCAGTGGCACGAATGTGAAATTTTTGATTATTTTCTAATTTCCATTAAACATTGTAAACTAATTCGATATTTTTTGCAGAAGAAATTCTTTCAGTATTATGTTTCTTATTTAACCATGATATCCGATTTGAATAACCACCATTTTCAATAACATTTCGGCGAATAGAAATCATTGAAATGTTGAAGTTTTATGAATAATGCAATAATAGCACCTCTTTTGTTAAATTTGGACATATATTTTTATTTTTGGACTAGTGATATAATCATCAAGTATATCAATAAACAAATATCCAAATTTTCAGAATTTTTTTTCAATGGCCTTTTATACAATCATACTTTAAATTGTGTTAGGAATATAATTGAGTTTACCTAAAAGAAGATTTCATATCGATGATGAAGGCTGGTTAAGAAATTTAATTGCAATTCTAGAAAGCGTCATTTTACATGTTACTGATGTATCCAAAAGGGAATTTATGTTTGATTACCCATAAAAAGTGTACTCAGAGACAATTGCTTCCTTCTTAAGATATTTCCATCATAATTACTGATTAAATGAAGTATTTCAAAAATGCATTACCAAGCAAGTAACAGTAAAATTCTGGTAAATATTTCATATTACGTTTTCAATTCTAGAAAGATAATTGATAATCAAAATTTATGAGGCAGAACATTCAGTGCATTTTAAAGTAAAAATTACATAATTTCAGTAACATTTAGTAAATGTGAAAGTTTGACAATAAAATTTATGATCTATTTTGGTTTATATAATTTTTATTTAATTTTTGAAAAATCTTTTGGTCTATTTAAGTGCATTTGCTTGTAAGGTGTTTGTTAAGTTTACATGATAAATTAAGAATGTTTTCAAAAGTTATTTCCTGACCAGGAAAATTTATGTTCAAAAAATTAGTTTAATCATGATAATTTCTGTTCTCAGGCATTAGCATCATTTTAAATATTTCTTCCATGTGACTTATTTGTCATTCAAATTTTTCAGCAATATATTTATTCTTAAGACCATAGTAATATTTGAACTTATATTTTTTATTTATTATTTTTATATTAGTAATTTTAATTGCACGTTTAAACTATTTTGTTATTTCTACAGTTATGTCATTTATTATTAGCTTATGTACATGTTTCTTATCTATTTAGTCATCCTGGTATATATATATAATTGACAAACATCCAAAAAATTAAAATAAATCTTTATAATAAGTTTAAATGATTCAAATGAAAATTATTCGTAAAATGTGTTTTGTTTTTGTGTCCATAGCTAAAAATTACTAGTGTTTTCAATACAATATCTCTACTACATACAATAAAATACAGTATTAGGTTTTAAGTTACAAAAAAAGGGTAAACATTATTACATTTCCTAAGAGTGTTAACCTTTTAACATCGGCGGTACATATGCTGTACCAAAAAATTTTTTGTCGCTCGCTTCGGCTCCGGTACAACTGCTGTACCCAAGCTATGTAGAAACAGTTCTTTCCCCCTTTTTTCCCAGCAAACCCTTTACAACTTTCTCTTGCCCTTTTTACGACTTTGCTTCTATTGTCCGTAATTGGCTGGGGATATTTTTCGCCAACGTTATCAGTTGTGGACGAATTCCTTATCATTGGCGACTTTTAAGAACTACCAGATTCGAAAAAATACTCCATTGAATGATTTGAAATTTCTCGTGGAAATAGAGATTGAGAATTTGATGAAAGATTTAGATGAAGAAAATTTTGTTGAAAAAATCTCATGGTGACTTAGTAAAGTCATCATCAAAAAATGGGACTAAGAAAAGTTAACCACTTCCAAGCAAAAAATTGTGGCAGATTACCACTAGCACATGGGATATGTTGATTTATGAGACCGCAGGGCATCCACCTATTATCTTGCTAAACGAACTAGGAAATTAACAAAAAATTATTCTTTAGCCTCATCGATATTGTTGTGTTTCTGACATTTAAGTCGTGCCAAACTACGTTAAAACTCAGTTTAAAAGAATTTAGAATGAATTTAATAACATTTCTGATAGGAAAATTAAATCAAAAAATTGCAGAGCCTTCAGTAATAAAAAATGAAGACAAATGATAATAAATTTTCTCATTGGCCAATTGGCGAAAAGAAAAGAAGAAAGTACACATAGTGTGCGAAAAAGAATATACAAAAAAGAACAACTATTATCTGTAAGGCATGCAATTTGGCTCTTTGTATTGATCAGAACTGTTTCGAAGAATAACAGACAATTTATTTAAAAATCTCTTAACACATAAGCCAATAAAAAAAACAAAAGATTAGAGTAAAAAAGATTAAAACTGATACATTTTTAATAAATAGAAAAAGAAAAAATAAACAAAAAAAGCTTTTTTTCAAGAGCCAAAAATTTTAAAATGTAGAATTCACTTCACATTTTTAAAACAGACATTTCAAAAGCATTGTTACAAGAACTTTTCAATTTAAGAAATAAATTTCAATCAAAAACAAAAAAAAATATTTAAAAAAAATATTAATGCGTTTTTATCTTTAAGATTAAAGATTCATAGAAATATTTGATATAAAAAAAGTGTTACATATTATTTTCATTCAATTTCATGAATTAACTGAAGATTTTGCCTTAATTTGACGTACCTAAGATTTACTCAGCAGCTTTGAAACGTGTTCAATGAAGTTAAAAATTATTTTTTAAATCTCCCTTATGATAATATTTAATCACAATAATGCCACGGTAGCTGATGAGTGAGGTCGCAAACTCGTAGCCGGGATTGAGTTGTGAGTTCGAATCCTGTTCAATTGAAAACCGGCTGTTAAGCCTGTCTAGGTTCTAAATCCTGATGTTGGTGTGGTGTGGAAATTTGGTGAGGGGATGCTGTCCTCATTGCCTGACCATCGTTTAAATTTGTTCTCCCCTTTGTAACTAGAAAACTAATCATACCACATGTGGTGAACTCAAACTTCCCAGTAGGGGAAAAGAAATTTTTTCCTCAATCCTAAAAGTGCCGAGTGGAAAGGATATTTTGACATAGAATCAGCCGAGTTCGAAAGGTTAATTTTCATTTTAATTTGATAAGACTTTCGTTAGTAGAATCCTGAAATGAGAATAGCATTTTGAAACTGCACCAGTAAAATGAAAATTGAAAATATTAGGAAAATTAAAAATATTTCTTCCTTTTTTTTCATGTAAAAGTTTAATTTCGTTTTCATTACGAAAATATTATATGAAAATGTGAACATTTTTAATTAATAAATTGTTTTGATAGATTAATATTTAAACTTTCCTTCTGCTCAAAAATATAAAAATGATAAAATACTGATAACATTTCATGTTTTTACTTTCTTACAATATCGGATACCATTGAATTAAAATATTAAACATTTTCTAAATGTGGATACATACACTTGAAGAAATAACTGATAGTTTCTTTTATATTTAAGCATATTACTCTTTGAAGAAATAGTGAATTTTAATGAAGAAATAAGGAATCATTTTCTATTTATTTTTGTTTAAAAATATGACAGAATAAAATATTCATTGCAGCTATTGTTACTTATCATGACCCGAAGATTAGAAATAAATAAACATTTCCTCTATTTTAAGGTTAAAATTAATTTTATAAGAATTTAGGGCATCATAATTTCAAACGAAGATGCAAATAAAACTAAAGAGCATTTTTCCACTTTGACCACGAGATGACCTTTAGGAAATGCATCTTAAATTGAAATTTTCTTCTGGTTGAATGAAAAACAAATGATTGGCTTTTCTTACTGAGTGTCTTCGTTTATCTTCCACAGAAATTGGTACTTATTTTTACGTAAAAAGAGAAAATTTATATGTTTTCTTGTATGTTCTTATTTGATGATTAGGTTGAATTTGGCATTTTGTATTTAGAAAAAAAATAAAACGTAGTAGATTTAATTTTTATTTTTCAAAACTCTTTTTCAATTCATCCCTTGAAATACTTTTTAAAGAAGTGTTTTATAATAATTTAATAAAAAATCCTTAAGCAGGGATATATTTTACTCTTTAATTTATTTTTAATATATAATCAATTCTCATGTTTTATTTTATTTATGTGGTATTTAATATCAGCAATCCAAATTTTAATGAAATGTGTCATGTTGCAAGAAACTTTTAACCACTTTATTTTTCTATACTTTTTCAGGGTATATATTAAAGATTAAATTCTTAAATAAAAGAATCTTATGCAAAATTGTTGTAATTTAATAATAATAAAAATTATATTTCTTCCATTTTAGTGGAAATGAATAATTTTTTCTCAAGGCTATTTTATCAGTAGTATAGTTGAAGTAATAATTCCCTTTAACTACAAAGATTATTACTTTTCAAAATAAAATAACTTTTTTCTTATGATTTCTACAAATAAGCTTTTTTAATTTAATCACCAACTTTAAAATTCATACTCTTTTGCATATATATTAGTTTCGGGATATGTTTATTTTAAAATATATCTTAAATTTCTAAATCTCTTAATTATGCGAATATCAGAGCACTGAAATTTTAAACTGAATTTATTTTGTAAAAAAATTATTTGCTACATATAATCGTTGTATATTGTAATAAATATAAATAAATCAGTTAAATGTGTAAATTGGAAGAAATATCAACATTCGAATTGTTATAAATATTAATTCGATTTCCTCTCTGTAGAATTAATATTAACTTCATATTGTTTATTGGTCTATGCGAGAAATGATAACCGTATATTGTGTTGACATATATAATTGAATGAAACTCAATTAACATTTAAACAAAATTATTGTGTGGAATTAGATTATGTATAAATTAGCTCAGCAATAGTTAAATTCCTGATACGTGACGTTTGTTGAATAAAATTAGTTCGCATATGCGTGACTATAGGGCAAGACCTACATAGAATTTAGTTTAAAGTGATTATTCATAAATCAATTCGATTCTTTAGTCTATGTGACATATTATGGGGGTATTTGTAAGAGAAAGGAGATAAAGCGAGCAAGTCTCTTATTAGTGGTAATGTAATTGTGTGGTGAAGATGGAACTGTTGATAGAGAGAAATAGAGAGTGGTGTAGGTGTATTCAAATTTGTGATAAGCCATGATAAGCAAGCCATTTTTAAGCTAAATTGAGAGTCTTATCAAATCATCATGAGATCCTCTGAAAGGAATATTCATTATTCATGATTTACTACGTTTCTTTGAATCAATGACCCACTTAGTCACTGAAAGAGATGTCAGAACTCAAAATAGAGGTAAAAGTTCAAGTTACCATATGTACAAAAGAGACCTCCTTTGTCAATGTCTCAATATTTAAAAAAAGGAGCATGATGAATCTTTTCTTTATTTAAAATTCTGATTCTTTTATTACAAAATTGCAGATACTACGCTTCTTCACCTCAGAAAAAAAAATCGCAAAATTTCTACCAATTATGTTTCTATGATACGCGTATATAATTCTATATATTTAGCACACCCAGGTTAACTGTATCTGATAAGCATTATAACTACGTAGCTAAGCTTCTGATAAGCATAATAATTACAGAGATATTGAACATGTTGGCTTATTCAATCCCTATACTGATATAATGCAAATCTTAGTGGAGAGTACAGAACAGAACATGAATGATTTATTATCTTTATAATACATATAGGAACAATCAGTCGTCTGGAATTTGTCAGTAGCTTCTTGAACTTCATTGGATCTAGTGAAATTGCTGTTAGTATATCATAAATACAAACTAATGCTATTCATCACAAATTGTCTTAAGGATCTCCAATATAATTTTAAAGAACATATAATCTTGAATACTTTTTCATATAGTAGATGGTCAAACATTACGGTAATTCCGAATTAATTATTTTAAATGAGTATTACTTTTTATAACAACATTTCTTTTTCTTTTAATCGATTTTTTACCTTTGAAAATGTACTATACTACTTTTAAGTTTACATGTGTACATATGAGAAAATCCTCTAACATAGAATGCTTCTAAATTTTAAGAAATCATTATGATAAATGTATATATCTTGTATAGTCTCTTAAAAACTCATATGGTTTTGGGGACATTTATCTATTTAAAAATATGCCTCTATTCAAGCTCGTGTTTCTTTTCTATTAGAAGATAGCTTTAAGACTCCGCAATGTAGCGCATTATTAGTACTAATAAATCGTTGGATAAGATTCATGTGATAAAACTCAAAAACTTTTACTGGAATTATGAAACATTTAGAATTGCAGTAATTCGACATATTTTCCAAATGTATGATGCGCAATTAAGCAATTGTATATCATGTGTTTACAATTTGCATAAATTAAGAATCCTTTTTCATTCATCATAAGATTAGTCAGATGTGATGTTTTCAAACATTTTTGAGTTATAACATATGTTATATATGTTTCTTCTCATTATAAAAACTTAAAATGCCCTAAACATAATACTTTTCCAATCAAGGGACTTCTCTTATTTCTTATGAAGTATGGAACTTCAAAAAAAGACTTTCTATATTGTCATACTCAACCTTCTTTATTTTGTTATATATATTTTGAAATAATTGTCCTTTCCCCTTTAAAGTAAAAAAATATGTAAGATACATAGTATATATTATTATTCAATATTTCCATTCTCGCTTATTTAGTTGTTGCAAAAGAGTAACTAAAGAGAGAAAAAAGGTATCGCTTGAGAAAAAAAATATAAATGATACAAATCTCAAAAATAAGTAATTAATTTTTTTTCACTCTTTATTACCTGTAAACGCTCATCTTTCACAATTTTGAGCAACGAAATGTAAAGAATTGTTGTCTTCCTGTTCTTAGAGGTAATTGAATGAGTCGGCTACCAACTGGACAACTTTTTTTTAATTTATAGATTTCATGAAAACAACAGTACTGTTATTTTCCTACCAAATAAATGTCACTTAGTGCAATAAGTACATTTCTTCTAGTTTTCATGATCGACACTAGTGAAAATTTTGTAAATTAATCTAATAATATCGATTCAAATGTACATTCAATAGAAACAAAATACATTTAATAAATTAGGAAGACTTGACAAACTGAAGACTTTAAAATAAAGAATTTACTACAAAAGTTTCATCAAATGTTGTTTTCATTGCTTAAATGAATCGGATCTTTTAATGTATGCAATAAATTGTTCAATAGAAATGTGAATAACAAAATTTGAAACAATATTTCTAATAGTTTCATTATTAATTATTCTCGTAGTGTGCAATATTTGTGATTGATTATGATCTATCATTAGTCAATTTAGAAATATTTTTCACCCCTTACGATTTTGTACTTTATTTATGTTTTAGTTGCTATACTTTTGTTTATTACAAAAAAATCAAATTCCAATGTATGATAAAGTTTTCACGGAGCTTACAGAAGTGTGAAACACAATAAAAAAAGGATAAACCAAAAAAGAAAAATTTTAAGTGATATGAAGGTTCATAATTAAATGCAATGAATTAACAATGAATTTATAAAAAAAAAAGACATTTCTCTTGGAAACAAGCTGATGAACTTCTGGAGGCCAATGGATTTGAACGTTCTTAAGAGCCAGTTTTAGAGTATTTATTTTAATATTCTAATTTTCCCTCATACAAATAAGTTGATATTCTAACAAAGCCTTTTTGATAAGGGAAATTATAAGTAATTAAATCAGTAATCTCTGATTTATATGTATGCAGCTTATAATTTACTTAATTTTATTAGATCTACAAACAAATATTTTTTAAACATTGATTTGAACAGATCAAGATCAGAACATCATGATAAGAGATATTAGATAGGGTCAACTGTAAGTTTAGGATATGATTTCTAATTGTATATTTTTACTGTGATACAACCATTATTCCTTTTTTGAAGTATTTGTTTTTCTATCTTTTTTTTCCTTCAATTAAATACTTGTAATTTCAAAAATTTTGCTAAACCTTTCTTTTTATATTTAGAATTGATTCTTTTATTTTTGAAGCATTTTATTCGTTCAATTTTTTATAACATTGATGTTTTATTATTGAAAATTACGCTATTCTATAAAAAGGTAAATGTTTGTTCTTATGGAATGATGTTTTGCTTTTTAAAGCCTGCTTTGGATATATAATCATAAACAAATCAATTATAACTAATAATTTTCATTTTTGTATAAATAAATTTCTTAATCGTACTTTAATTCAGTTAACTTATGAATCGATTTTCATATAATTGATAATTCATCAGCTCATAACCTCACGTAGATAACATTTACTCTAAAAAATGTAAATTCCTTCTGATGTACAGAAATTCAAGGGGAGTAATATATCTATCATAAAACAAAATTTTATCAAGTTTGTGATTTATTTAGAAACTGAAAAATTTATTCTTAAGAGATTTAATATATTTCACCTGATATGCCATATACTAGCCTCCAAAAGGTAAGGTACATCTACTCTTCTGCAGTTAATTTGAGAAAGAAATTGCATATTTAGAAGAGATTTTGAAGCATTTTGTTCTTAATAATTGTTCATAGATTTTTAATCTGTTATAACCTGAAGCAAAATTCGCAAATATGTAGAAAAATATTTGGAACAAGAAAACTGTTTCATAAAATCTGTATTATTAAAAATAAATAAATAAACGGGTTTCAATAAGGAACATGTACACTCCTAATTTCCAAACATTATCTACATTGATATTTCATTCCTTCAGTAAATTTGTCAACCATTGTAATGAGAAGTAAAATTCATGCTCATGCATGAATGTTCCTTGTTCCAACTCATTTATAACTCCTAAGAAGACTCATGGAAATCAGCTTATTTTTGAGGTAGTCTCATAAATGTCCTATTGTCGGGGGATTACATTCTTCCTTTTATTCTCTTCAAACTTATAAGTTCAATATGTTTAAAAATGATGATGATGTTTCAAACTTAACTTGATGGGATCAAGTACTAATATCTCTCAGAATAAATTTATCACTAATAGCACTAACTACATGGGCGACATATGGAGCGAGGATATCGTCCCGATATTTCTCTGCTCTCAGATGTCCTCCAAGAAGCACAAGAATGCCACTGTTAACATCCAGAGAGAGTCTATTCAAAACTAGCTGCTCTATAATTGAATTTTTTTTAAATTCGTTAGTTTGGTAGTATCTCTGGTACCATTTTCTGTACAGATAGCACAAGACCTGAATTCCTGTCGACATTCATAATGACTCACCTATAAATAGTATAGACAAAAAAAATCGTTGCTGCATGGGCCAGTAATATCCTCACTTGCCAAATATAAATGTGAACTTCTGTGATGTCATTTGAAACCGATACATGCAAGGACCCTTGTACATAGAGTTTTAGATTGTGAAGACATCTGTGAACCTTAGTATCATGAATTGTTGCTTATTTTATGGCGCAATGATTAATTTTAACTGAAGCACTGCCATATTTCTTTTCCTATAGAAGAAGGAATAATACAGTGAAATATGTAAGAAGCAAATAACCCATGAGTGGAATCGAAAAGGCATTTTTCATAAAAAGATTTCAGATTAAAATTCATCCCAGAAATCATGCTACAAATGAACTTCACTTTTTTTCAGTACTTCTGAATTCCGCTGAAACCATTTTCATGTGGAATAACTAGGCAATAGAAGGTTTAGTAGAGCTGAACTTCAAATACACTCATGATGTCATGAGGAAGTTAGATTATTAAAGTATTTATAAAATGCCATCATTGTAATTTTATAACGGGTAAGAATTGCATTGTTCTCGGCCATTACCACCTGTGTATATGTTACATGAAGTTAAAAAAATCGAAATTTCTCCCCTAAGCTTTGTTACTTGTGTAACTTAAATTTATAGCGACACTTTATAGATATGAATTTCCCATATTGTAATATTGAACTCAGTAATCAAAAACTGGAGTATAAAATTGCTTTTTAACTTATACTTCATTATTTTTATCAATTGTTGCCATATAAGTTGCTCAAATACTCTTTATATAAATGGTTGAACAATTAGTATTTGTATATTTTGTTTATTCGTATACACAGTACAGAATAGTATAAAAAAGAATGAAAAACTCTGAAATGCTCATTACTGTATTACATTTGTTACCTTCAAATATGTGAAATAAGTGTTATATTTAATGAATACAAGTTAATAATATGTAACACAGAAACTCACTGCAAACCAATCAAAAACATTAAATATTTGTAAGTAGTAATCAACTATTTTAAAAAAATAAAGTTTCGCATCGCTGTTATTTTCTTTTAATTATTACAAAAAATAAATATTATATTCTTTTTTAGTACTGGAATCACACGTTTTCTTACAAATTTGCAAAACACTCTTAAAGCATTATTATATAATACGTAATACTTTAAGAATTTTTGCTGATATTACGTTTCACCAACCAACAAACCATTGCATATTAATAGCTAAGATATAATTCTTTAGATATATCCTCCATCCCATTTATATATATATATAACACATCGATCAATAACTCCCGAGACTAACCCAGAGATGGCGCTCGTAGTAAGCCAGTAACCAGGTCTTTCTAGAGTACTAACCTTTGCTTGAAACGTGTGAAAATTTGAAGTCGATCGGACCAGGGAAAAGGTTTTTTGAAGTGAAGTGAAAAAGGTTTTTTTCAAGTGGGTGCCGCGATTGCTTTCGATGGAACAAAAACAGCAACGAGTCGATGATTCAGAAAGCTGTTTATCGCTATTTACTCGCAACAAAAAAAGATTTCTTGCGAAAAAAAAACAAAAGAAAAAAAAAATTTTTGGAAAAAAAAAAAAAAAAAAAAGATTTGGAAAAGCGTTGGAACGATTTTATCACCCTAAAAGGTGATTAACAAAAGGTGTTATGTTGATGAATAAAAAAAAAATTTGCAAAAAAAATGTTGTTTTCAATGTTAGACTCGGGAGTTATTGATCGATGTGTTATACAATTTGAAAAACATTTTATCAAGCTACATGGTGGATTTCAAAAAAAGAATCGTTCAATTCGCAAGTGACTCGTTTCGAAAATCAAAAATTGGAAATACAAACAAATATTATATTGTCAATGAAAGATGAAGTTTTAAGGTATTCGTACACCTTTCGAGAACACTTTTAGAAAAGCAATGATATTTGCTATCAAAATATTTTTAATGCTAAAATATAACCTAACACTATGAAAAACAAATTTAAGAATTTGCTTTTAATTCAAAAAAAATAGAGTGGTGAACATGGTGAAATTATTACATAAATTGACTATCAGAATAACGCTCATAACTCAAAAGTAAACAAAATATCATTATTCTGTAAATTGTATCTTATTCATCATAACATTATTTGGAGCTGGTACTATTTTCATGATTAAAATCATATTACTACAATTTTTATTGTGTTTCGAGTCAAATAACAATGAAAAATTAAGAAAAAGTTATAGCAATACATGATTTATATCTTTTTTACTAAAAACGTATCAATTTTACAGCCATGAAATTAGTAGGGGTCTTAAAAACTATGTAAGGAAGATACTTGTAAAATTTAAATTTATTTGGTTCATAACTTTTTTTGATAACTACGTTATCATATGTGAATATGTCAAGAAAACTCATTTTGAGAAAAAATCAAAAACAAACTTTCAAATGCAATTAAACATTAACTACCTAGCAAAATTCAAAACCTTGTAACTTAAGTTCTAAATAAGGTATACGCAAAATTCAAGCACTGTTAGAAAGAAAAAAAAAGTTTATATTAATGATAAAATTTTAAATTTATAATGTAAGACCGTTCTGCGTAAGACGAACCCTGGAAAAAATTAATGAATTGGTATTGGAGGTGAGGTATTGCTTCCCCCACCATACTTGGCTATTGTAGTGCTATCGAAATTTCGTTTATTTCAATCACTACAACAATTTCTGAATTGCAAAAAATTTGGAAATTCGGATGATGTCTGAAATACCATCTCTAGATATTTTACTAATTGATTTTTATTGATCCTGCTTTGAAAATTTGCTCACTAGATGGCAAACGGTTGTTGATAACGAGACTTATTACATCATTGATTAAAATAAAAACTTGTAAAAAATGTATTTGTTTGAATTTAATGCAGAAAAAAGACATTATTTTTCAATCCTCACAATATATATATATATATATATATATATATATATATATATATATATATACCTTATAAAGGAAACCAAAAGCTGCCAAATGACGTACTGGAATGTTTCTTCCTTTCGAGGTTATTATATAGTACTACAAGAATATAGTTACAAGCTGATGACAATCTTTTTTATCTTCCCTAAAATGCATAAATGAATTTAATTTTAATCGTATAAAATTGACACAACTATGGTTTTATTTGGCCAACAATCATTCCAATTTTTTCTACCGAATCTTTAAAGACATTTTTTTCATTTTGATATTTTCATACCTTTTCTGCATTTAGATATATGTCACAGTTAGAATTGAAAACCATGTTACAAATGTAGAGCTCTTACTATCTGAAAATAACTCAAATGGCCCTGAACGTGATTGACATCTTTAACAGCAATCGAATACAAAGTACATCGTTACACAAAGGCTTTATTATTATTATTTTTATGTGTACATTTAATGATATTTTTCTTCACATTTTTAAATCCTTAAACATCTTTCGGAAAGAATGTAAGCACTTCATGTCTGAAAAAATTCAGTATGTAGAGGTTGAAGTGGGTCGCTATATATTCGGTATCTAAAATGTTGCTCGCAATCCTTACAAGGTTGAGTATCCTTCCCTTAGTGTTATGTATATATTACTTAAATTACAAATTTCCATATTAAGTATTCAAATAAACTTAAAATATAATAACTGAAGTTTAGTTAATAATACACATTTTTCTGTAAAAAAGAATAAAATATTGAAATTTGAGTACGGTTTAGAAAGAAAAGGACATGTATAGTAAATTAGCCTTTCTTTTACAATATATTTCAAAACCAGTTTCAAACAATTAACTCAACAACTTATAGTTAGCAATTAACACACACAATTTGAATTCCCTAATTATTGTGAAATATACACTTATTAATTCCATTCTTATTAATTCCAATATACACTTATTATCCATTCCAACTACTATCCTTCTGAAATGATAATACTACTGAATATAGTTAACTAAGGTATACTATGAATGGTAAGTATTGCTATTAATGTATAACTATATAGTTAGATTTTAAAAAAGTTATCCTTTTGTAATTGTGAATAAACGAGTTATATAGTTTACACTCTTCTACTGGAATTAAGAGTTTTTCTTAATTGTTTTACATGTAAGATCTTCTCATATCGTTTATGCATAAGTACTCACACATCTAGTGTGTATTCTTTTTCGAAGAGTAACAAAATGCTTTTTTAACTTAAGTATAGCAACAGGATCATATTTTTCAAACATCAATTATTCTCGTTAAAACCGTCAGTAAAATCCATGAACACTTATTAAAATAAAATATAAGAGTAGAAACCCTACTTTCATTCAAATTTCATTGAATTTTATTATTTAAATAGTTCATTCATTATTTGGTATGTCTGATTTACTAGCTTGAAAGCTATTTTTACAAATTTGTTAAAATTTATTTTTCTTTTTATTCCAAATTATAAGTGATCAAAGAGAAGCTTCATGCATGATAAAATTACCTGTTATATTATTCAATTCATTACAAATTCTCTCTGAGAATGATATCTGCATTTGCAAGGTAAACAGTCAATCACAGTGTCATTTCATTAAGGGAAGCTTTTATTACCTTGAAGTTAGGGGTAGTTTCTGAAAGTTTCCTCTTTCGTTTTTTTCCTTTTGTTCGCGAAGAAGACCAATAAGCAACAGGGGGATAATTAATAGGTTTCCCAAAGTCGGCATTTTCTATGGAAAGGGTTTCCTGCCAATAAAGTCTTTTACTGCGTTCACAGTCCCTAAAATAATAAAACAATGATTGTCTACGAAACATTCCCAAAAGATGAACACATAATGATACATTAAAATGAGCTAATTTTACAAGGCTTCATTATTGTGAAAATTGGTAGAATGGTATTGTCAGAAAACTAAAGATAAAATGTTGAAGCAACTTTGAAACTTTACTACTTAAAATGATATTTTAATGATCAATTAAGAGATTTAGATTATACTTTACAAATATATAATATTTCTCTGATTTCTCACACATTTCCATTATATTTGAGTATTCTGAATTGACTAGAGAAACATTCTTAACCAATTTCAAGAACTACTGTCTCTACAAAATAATGTCATGGAAAAACTTCAGTAAAAGTTATCATTTAAACCCAATTCATGTAATTGAACATTTTTAGCAAATAAATATTTTATTTCAATTCACACTTCTTATCCAAGAATAAAATACCGAAACAATTTGATGAAAATGTTTTCACCCACTTTATCGTAATATATAAAGCATTAATCATTCTCTTAAAAACTCTAAAAAGGCATTTACACCGATTTTTATAACATATTCATGACAAGACAGGTATCCATACAAACGATTTCTCACTGATCCTTTACAGAGGAGAAAAAAAGAAGTTCATTCCAGATTTCTCAAGAATTAAATTATTTTTATTTATAAAAAATATCAAAGAAGTATGAGGGTAATCTGGTGACGTTTTCCTTCTTGACTTAATAGACGTTTTACTTTCTGTGATGACACATAAACCACGAAAGGCAATCACTATGAAATTAGATTTTCCAAAATTGAATATAGAGAAATCTCACAATACACTAAAATAATAAAATTTTAATACAGGCAAGACTTTTCTATAAGCCGTAAATGTGAAAAGGAATATTAAAGCTAACAATATTAAAGTTGAATTACACTGCAAATAAATAAATTGAACGTTCTCTCTAGTTGCTCAGTACATCATCTAGTGAGGAAGGGGTTAACAACATTAAAAAATATTTATTATTGAATTAATTGAATTTAAATCTAAAATAACACGTTTCATTTTGCATAAGCCCAAATTTGAGTTATCTTAAGCGTGTATGTTTTTTTTTTTTTTTTTTTTTTTTTTTTGTAGTAAATAACGGTTAAAAATGGCAAGATTTATATATTATTTTACCAAATTAAAAAAAAGCTACTTCTGAATATATATATAATTAGTTAACGTAATTTTTTCCCTTATTTATATTTTAAATGTTTTGAAAATAATAACGAATTTTTAAAGTAAAATTTAAAATTTTATTAATAGGTTATTCTACACTGAGCAAAAAACGGAGTGAAATTAAAATTTCTATGAAAACTAATTTATTGTCATACACATAATATATTATGTAATATCTTATACATCAAATTATCATAATATTAAATTATCTATTAAAATGTTTTCTTAGCATTCCATTACTTCCTATTGTAAAAATACTCATATTCCTATTGTAATAAACTCAGACATATTTTAACTAGTATCAATTGCTAAGAAAAAATATCCCTATTTTTATGAAAATCTATGAAAACAAAATAGAATAGGTACTTAAAATAGTTTTAAGACTATCAATATATTCTGAAAAGGTATGTTTCGAACGCTTTACCAAATAAATATAATAGAAGGAAAATTAGAGTTTATTTTCGTAGTTTCCATCTATTATTTACTAAGTAATAGGCACTCATCTGCAGAAGAAGAAAAAAGTTTAACTTATATGAAATCAAGGTATTTAAGTGCAAAACGAAAAACTTGTTTCGTCTATTAAATATGTGGATGATTACATTATCAGCTGCGTCGGGTTAGTGATGTGAGCAAACACGTGACTTACTCCGTCCATACAGACCATTTGAATGAATCGTTTAAAAGTTGTCCAGTGACACGTAATTTTAATTGTAACTACTGTTTTTGGTTTTAATTCATCATTTCAAAGCTTGGAATGCCTTTGAGAAGGCAAAAAATAACCAATTGAAAAGCTGGATGCTTTTGAGAATAATTGATTCGGAGAAAGGTATGAAGGCAAATTGTCATTCCGTCGCATTGCACATCATATTGATTGATCAAATGTAACAGTTTCACACTGATTGCGATATTGCGTACAAATGCTAGCCCCATTAGCAGACGGATACATGCTTCTGGATTGCTAGAACACCTACTTTGTTGCGGAGAATGTCCTGACACCACTGGAATATCATTGTAAATTGAAATGGTAACACGAAGTCGCAGCATGGGGTCATACCGAATGTCAAAGAGTCATTTTTAGTCATGTCTCGCCATTGTCTTGGTGAGAATGATAAACGCATCCATTTTTAAGGCTACACAGTCAGTGCCATGATGGATAATCTGTTGTCACACATTTGGACAGTAGGGTAAAATGGTATGGGGTATGATTTTGTACCATACGCGTTCACAGTAATTATTTATTAGAACTATTTGAATACTCAAGGGAAAGTTAACAATGTCCTTTTGATCAGTGTTCATTCGTTTTGTGATAACAATACCTGTCCTTTATTTCAACAATTGTAACGCTCGTGTTTATACTGCTAAAATCTCTAAGGCTTTCTGTGTACCGTAGACACTATGCCACACACAGTGAATGATCAATCGTTATCAGGTCGTTAGATCTGACACCAAAAGACAACTTTTGGGATGGTGTAAATTATTCTTTTAAAACTCCACCATTACCACAAAATATACGAAATCTACAAACCAAATCTCACTTCACATAGAATTAATTGATTCAAGGCACCATTAAGAGCGTCTAGGTTTCTAAATTACAACATGTCAAGTAGTATTGTTTTCTGGGGCGATTGATTCAGTAGCGTGTGAAAAGGATTTTTAGGGATTTTAACAAAGCCCTTGAAGGCAACATTATATTCCTCAGATTTTTTTTTTTTTTTCATAATTTTTTAGAAGTCTCTAAGAGCTACAGTTAGGACCTAACCGTGTCCCATTGTAGCATACAGGCTGCGTGCTTTTACAAGACTCACAGTTGCTCAGCGACAGTTACACACTTTGTTTAGAATCTCATTGTCGATGGCTTTAGCAGATTCATAGGTTCGATCCTTGATGTCACTGAAAACCCACGTTGTAGCCAGGAATAATGCACATTAAATTTGTTGAGGCTCAAAGATCTCTGTTGGCGTGGTGTGAAAACTAAGAGAGGGAAATAGTAGCTCGGGTGTTATGATCCTCATTTAAAAGAGGTGCATACTTACGAGGCATGTCGCCAATAGCCCTCGAGTTGCTTGTTATGCGGTGTTAATGAAACCAATCCTAATATTTTAGGGAAACTTTGAGCTAAATGTTCATTTTATGGTAACAGCAGAATTCGTCTTTCATATTTAGGAAGTAAAATACTTAACGATTGCTTATTTCAGAATGAGAATTGCAGTAAACGAATGCTCAGAATCATAAATCAATATACTCTTTTCTATGAAAACTAAATACAAGATAATATTATATACATAATTTGTACAGATTAAGTTAAAATTTAGAGATGAGAATAACAATGTTTTAGGCTTTTATGGAAATTTTTGATTATGATAAAAATCAAAATATTTACATAAAGATTATATATATATATATATATATATATATATATATAACACATGGATCAATAAGTTCCGAGACTAACCCAGAGATGGCGCTCGTAGTAAACCAGTAACCAGGTCTTTCTAGAGTACTAACCTTTGCTTGAAACGTGTCAAAATTTTCAGTCGATAGGACCAGAAACAACTGAGTTATCGAGGTTGGAGTAAAGTCGTTTTGTAGTTTGTTTAAAAATTGTAAAAAACCGAGTTTCGTGTTCTGATAAAACATTGTTTTTTAATGGGTAAAAACACCGTGCAAGCGAAACAATGGATTGAAAAATGTTACCCGGACTCTTGTCCATCAAAAGCAACGATTTGTCGGTGGTTTGCCGAGTTTAAACGTGGTCGTACCGACACAAAGGACGCGGAACGCTCGGGTAGACCTGTGGAAGCCGTTACACCGGAAAATGTGAGTGAAGTGACAAAAATTATAATGAAAGATCGTAAAGTGAAGCTCCGTGAGATTGCTGAGATGACACAGATATCATATGGAAGTGTATTTACTATCCTTCATGAAAAATTGAGCATGAAAAAGGTTTTTTCCAAGTGGGCGCCGCGATTGCTTTCGATGGAACAAAAACAGCAACGAGTCGATGATTCAGAAAGCTGTTTATCGCTATTTACTCGCAGCAAAAAAGATTTCTTGCGTCGTTACGTGACCATGGACGAAACATGGATACATCACTACTCTCCAGAGTCGAAGCGGCAGTGGCGCACAGCTGGCGAAAGCCGTCCGAAGCGTCCGAAAACGCAGCAGTCAGCTGGCAAAGTCATGGCGTCAGTTTTTTGGGATACGCATGGCGTGATTTTCATTGACTACCTCGAAAAAGGTAAATCGATCAACAGTGATTATTATATTGACTTGCTGGTGCGTTTGAAGGAGGAAATCACAAAAAAACGACCGCACTGTCTCGGGATTTATTGATCCATGTGTTATGTATTATATATATATATATATATATATATATATATATATATATATATAGCTGCTAAAAGGGAAACAACAACTGTCGCAGAGCTGTCTATGAAAATTTTACCTAATTACCAGAAATAAGAAATCATAAAATTTGCTTTGCGTAAATGGTATACATTATGTATAAATAATTACAACAATTAATCATGGTATTCTCACTTAAACTAATACCGATGTTGATTTTAACTATGGTGGCGTAAATAAATTAACCTTTTAAATATTATACAGTATTTTATTTTTTATTTATAGAGTGTGATAGAAATAAATCCCCGATTTCAAACATAAATAGTTAAGCAATGATATGAGTTATTCAAAATTTTATTTCATAGTTCAGAAAAAGAATTTTTATTATTTCACCTTCGCTTCTTTTTGAAAATGATATCATCCAAATGCAAACCTTCATTGTCTATACATTTCTGAAGTCTCACATAAAAGTTCCTCATTACCTTTCTCATCATTTCTTAAGGCAATATCGCTATTTCTAATCAGATAGCAGTTTTTTAGGTCTTTGGATATTCTTCTCTTTTTATTTCTGCCCAAATAAATGAATCCGCCTTAGCAGGTGTTTACAGTAAATAGTTCTTTTTTTTACGCACTTGTAGGAAATTTTATGACTAATTTCTTTGCGGAAGTATATGCAATACACTTGGCTTTGAAGAACTTGACAATTAATGATTGTCTTTTATTGTGATTATTTTTGTTGACACGAGTTCAGCCATCCAGACAATCTCGAATAACTATCATAATAACACAAATTAAGAAAGGTATAAACATATTACGAGATAAAAATATTCAAATTATATTTCTATGGATACCTTCCCGTCTGGGTATCTATGGGAATGTAAAGACGGAAAGACTGTCAAAAACAGAGCACCAAGTGTAAGTGATCAAAATCTAATTCCCCCACATTCCATAAAATGGTTTCTCCATAAAAACATTGAAAATCCCTGCACAGACAGTTTAATTGTTATATGTAAAGATAAAATATGACAACACATCCAAAACACCTAGAAGACCTACAACTTAAGACCAATAAAAGAAGCAGTTGCCTATTACATATTGACTCTAACATGTGTCAAATCTGTAAATCAGGAATAATGAGTTTCGACCACCTTCTGGATTGTACGGGAGTAGACAGAGTGACACAGGAACTCATCTTAGACTGTATTAGGAGGCAAATGACCTTATGGTGTGGATGTCTGCCTTCCATTCGCCCCTCGATCCTTGGTACGGTTTCGTTTCATTTTTACAGTTCTCTCATTGTTCTTTGATGTTCAACATCTCTATATGGATTAAACTAATTTTCCAAATAAAGCCATTGTTAAAAATACTTCGGTTGTACGGGACCCATTCCAACGTATTGGTCATGAAATATCACCACCCAGTGATATCAGACGCTCCACAAACAAATACATTAAGCAAGTATATCGATATTCTGGCTATGCAGGAAGTGGTATGACCTTGTTTAAACCCCCCGGTCAAATTCCTATGTTTTTCCAGTTTCAGTTGAAAAAAATAACTTAATATACCCACATAACTGGAAGAAGTTACTATGCATTTTGCATTATCTTCTAAAAGGTATATGTAAATAAAACCAAATTCTGAAAAGTGCATCCAAGAGTACGTCGGGGATTACGGAGAAGTCATTGGTTGATTTGTCTTCGATTTTTGGAACCCAGTAGTGAAATTTATGTGTGCTCTTACACTCAGACAATTGAACATGAACTTCTAAAGAAACAATCGCCATTTTTTAAATATTCCTCTAACGCGAAAGAACGATCATCACCACTACCTACCATGATAGTTTACTAAAACGGTAAGACATCTGCTACCCCAAACCAGTTCGCAATTCATGACGGAAGCTAGCACCAGATCAGTGTTAGTGGTTATTTATGACTTATTTCTCCCCCTTCCTATATATATATATATATATATATCTGTGTGTGTCTGTGTGTGTCTGTGTGTGTGTGTGTGTGTCTGTGTGTATGTGTGTGTGTGTATGTGTGTGTATATATATGTGTGTGTATGTGTGTGTGTGTAAACAGCAGAAATGTTATTTATTACTAATTATTATGTAATTTAATTAACAATTATTAAATAAAGTAGTTGCTTATAAATCGGAGGCTATAATTTTGTGTGCAATATTTTTTATTCATATTATCGTTTATAGATATTATCATCACGTGTTATATAAGTAAATATGCAGGTAATATATCTACTTATTTAAAGACCACTTTATTGCTTCAAAAAAAGATTCTATATAAAAAGGATTATTTTTGCTATTAATTTGTTTAAAAAACAATTTAACGATTTCGCAATTCTTAAAGGAATTTATCTACACTACATTTAATTCTTAATATATAAATAAGAAATTAATGGGACAAGTTTAACAAGTTTTACTATATCTTTTTTTTCTTTTCAATAAGAGCATGCGAAATGAATAAAATAATTTTGCTGTACGCTATTAATGTTCCTTCCTCTGAAAGTATGACATTCTTTTAATAATTTTTATTAATATCATTTTAAATAAAATCGTCCATCATCAAAATATAATTTTCCTTTCTTTTAATTTATTATATTTTTGAGTGCTTAAAAAGGCAAATGTAATAGCTGTAATCGGGCGGATGGAAGAAGAAAATGTTTTAAAGTAAATTGGTAACGAGAAAAATTCTTTTCACTTCGATCATTCCGAAACGGTCCATTATGCGAAGGAAGAGTGGTTGTAATTTTTAAAATAAATCTGCAGCACTTAATACAATAATTATTTGATTCTTTTGTGAGAATAAAATGTTTCGAAATCTGGAATAACTAAAGTATTCTTATTTTATAATGAATCATCTATTTCTTTAAATAGATCATTGATTAAAAAATATGGATTTTGTGACAAATATTTATTTGATAGATTGGTGAAATAAGAAAAATGGTTTTATGTTTTAAAGAAACTACTATATTTCTGTCTATAAATTTTGATGCAAGGTATATTTTTTGATTAATATTTTTATAAAATGCCTGAAAATATTAACAGTTAGAATAATATGCTTTTAATTTTTATTTGAAATAAAAGTGAAGTTATTTATCAACATGGACATTTCTTAAGTCACTTTTCATTCACACATATGTTTGTTAAAGTAAAAAAAAAATATCTAATTCCTTGTTTGCTATTGTCAGAGAATAATCTTGATAATCCCTCTTTATTCATTAAAAATATAGGAAATGCATTTTTCTCTAATTAAATTTGTTTAATTTCTTAACACTGAATTTGATTTGTTTATTAAAATCTATATTTCTATTTTCATGACTCCTTAGAACATTTTCCAAATTCTATGAAGAAAACTGAAGCACTCATTTAACGATTGTATTTATTTTGAGTGTATTGATTATTAAATAAGAAAAACAAAGCAAAAATCATTTTCTGACGAACTTCTGATATCATTAATATGATCAAAACGCAAAACAGTTAATTCGATGAGAACTCGAGAAATATTTACTTTCTACAGACATGATGAAGACCTAATTTTTTACTTAACTTATTTTTCGTTATCTTATTCTTATTTTGGAAAATAATACAGTTACGAATTAATACTTAAGTTACAGAAAAGTTATTATGACATTTTTTTAAGTCAAAGATATATTACATTTATAAGCTTTATATATATATATATATATATATATATATATATGTATATATATATATATATATAACATTTAATACCAAAGAAAAAAAAATAAATTATATATAGAAAGTAATTTCTTAATTTTCCTTTGACAAGAAAATAATCATAAGGTGCAAATGCATTACAAATAGAAACAATTTCTGGTATATCAGTCACCTAGAGACTCTATGTAATCCAACTGTGCGAAAACAGGTATTACAACGCTTGAGGTAAACAATGCACAAAGAAATTTTGCGAATTTTATTTATCTTTAGGATACTGGTAAGAACCCTGCAACAGAGTCCTTGGATATTTTCCTTGTACTATGATTATTTTTTTTTATTTGAATGAGATTAATATCAGATTAAGTTGCTGTTTTCTTTGCTGGTGAAAATTTAATTTATACCGATAATACCTTATGAATGTGGACGATATGAATGATAAGCAAATAATTTCATCATATAAATTATTCGATTTTGTGGATAGAATCATTAATCTGATTGAATTAAAATAATTTATGAGAGCAAGTATAACAATTATTGTTACAGTAAATTATTTTGAGTCGAAAAACGTTTTGTTTTACTATTCTGTCTATCACAATAAAAATGGATGTGTATTGTAGTCAAAGAATAGAACTCTTAAATATTTGAAAGATGCAGAAATGCATGCAATCTCTTTTAATGTGATATTGTGTAGTCATGTTATGTATTGTATATAGTATGTAGTGAATAATGCACAGAGTAACAGTTTTCAAAATTCTTGTAAGCCAAAAAGAATTTGGAGTAAAACTCTCAAATGCAAAATTCAAACCCTACTAAAAGATCTGAAAAGATTGCAGGTAGTGAAAATTGGTAAATTTCTAAAACCTTTTAATATATAATTATCTAGCATGCGAATTCTATAATTTCAATAATTTTAAAGACAGTATTTTAAAACTATGTTTTTATCTACAAATAATTTTACAGAAAATTTATTGAGTGAGATGCAGAGAAATTCAATAAAATTGTTAAAAATCATTGAATGTGTAATTTTGTCAATCGTAAACCCACATTCAGTTCAACATTCAGTTTTCAATAATTTTTATAGTTGGGCACAAGGTAACATTTAATGATCCTTCATACTGCCTTTTATTTTTATTGCCTTTGATATTTTATAAAGACATATTTTCCTCTTCTTATTGGTTTTACCTTTTTCTCAATTTATGTCATTAAAAGTATGAGAACATAAATATTCATGTAATAAAAAAAATTGATTGTAAATACTGAAAAAGATAAGACATTTTTTTTTTCCTTCTAGACACAATATGTCTATAGTATTACTGTGAAAATAATATGAATAAAATATTACCATGTATATAATATTACCGTGAAAATGATATGAATAAAATATTACCATGTATATAATATGACCGTGAAAATATGCTCGAGTAAGTATAAGATACAAAAATAAAACTACTATCAAACACGAGACTTGTATTCTCGGTGATAGAGAATTTACATTTCCATTTAGTTTAGTTATAGTTTATTGCCTTTTATTTTGACCTATTAAAACATACATTTCTGTCTAAAAATTTCTATTTGAAAAAAAAAAAACTGTCACCAATGGCCCATGTGTAGCTTTCATCTCTTTGATAGTTATTTGATCACAGGTACAAATTTCTGCCATATTTAACAGATATTTAAGACAAATGTTCTGGATATTAATGCCGAAATTGTGTTCAAGATAAAAAAAACTAATTAAATTCCACTTTAAAATGATTTTGTAAATCCGGTCTGATTAGAATAAATACGTTTTTGTTTTGTTTGTAATCATAAACAAATTTCAAGGGAATTCCATATACACTGCAAGCCATTAAAATTACGACACCATGGAAGAAAGCAAACATAAAAAAAATATTTATTGTACGTAAACAGTATGGCATGGAGACAAAATAATTAAATTTGCTCGCAGTTTCGAGGTTTACAGGGGTGTGAATTTAGTAATAAAGATGCCAACCCTAGCAGCTAAAACGTCCGTTACCCATTTAGGCATGAAGGAAAACTTAACTTGGCTCATTACATGCAATTTTAAAACTATGCTATACTTAATAAACTGTATTACATGGAGAGATATGGCTTGTCATTCTCTTAGCAACTCATGATTATGTTTTCAATGGGCGAAAGATCAAGTAGCCGTATAGATCATAGCAAAAATCGACAACTTTGTGAAGTGGGGAAGGTCATAAGACTATGAAAAATAAGTGGTCATGCTTTATCTTATTGGAAGTTGGTGTTTACTAGGCCTCGAAAATAGGCACAATTACGGAACTGAAGATGTCAGAAATGTACCGATCTGTGTCCAAATAACCATCGATGCACACTACAGATGTGGGTGTCGTGTACCCAATGGCTGCCCAACCCACCACACCAAGTGCAGGAACCCTATGTTGATATCAAATGCCTCCAAGCATGCACGCAGCAATCAAAATACTGCACGCAGAACCCAGATGCGTATGAAAAGAAAACAATTTGCAATTCTTGTATGCAGCTTGTCGTTTGGAGAAACATAGTCATCGTTTCTCTCTATCCTGCATTGTCAAGGGAAGCTGAAGTAATGGAAGCTGACAGTCCACGCCGCTGTAAACGTCGTCGCACCATATGAATGGATACTGGGGAGATTTCAACCATGCCCCTTTCTTGACTAATGGTCCATGATGTGATTGTATGACTTTGAAGGGCTGTCTTTACATTCTGTCTGTCCTCACGGGCGTTATTCATGAGAGGGCGGGGAGACCCTGCACACCATTCAGTATGACCTTTAGCAAACCATTGATTTCATATTCGCATGACAGTGGTACGGAAGGATAATCCTTACACTCAATAGGTAACGATCTTACTTTTATCGAATTCCGACACTTGCTGGTAAGCATTTCTTCTTCATCGAGGCATAACACGATATTCTGAGTAAACAAATACTTAAAAAGTGCTTTCTGAATGAGAAATCCACTCAGCTACTTTTCCTTTATGCAGTGCTTTAAATGTCGTTTCTCCCTCCTGCTTCGTCTAAATGTGTGGAAATACTAATCATTTGCATATCCTAATCATGTGATTTTGGAGTTCGTCAGATCATTCCTATTTGGTGTTGCAATTTGAATGGCCAGCAGTGTTTTTCCCCCTTTTTATTTAAATCTTTATTTTTTAATTTTATTGTGTAATTATTGGAAATAAAATAATTTTTCATAACTCAATAATTTATCTGAAACAGGATGAAAAAATGCTAAAAATAATAAAGGATTTTTTTTTAATTTTATAAAACTCATCTAAATTCTACTTCATGTCTTTTTATATATTGCTCATATTTTGATTATAAAAGCTTTACTTTTTTAAAAAAAATACAGAATTACGAAATTGAATACAAATTTACTTTTTTTGAGTAGTTGTACGTAAATTATAAAATAATATCCACCTAATGTTTACTTCCCCAATTATATATTACGATCTTTCTTCAAATTATTTTGGAAAAAATTAAAAATATAAGCAAACATTTAAGATTGAAAAATGCAACGCAGCAATGAATTGCAGTTTCATGATCTCGTCATATCGTTAATTATTAGCGAAAGTATATTATCGCTTTTTTTTTTCTTTCAGGAACTATTTTCCCTTTAGCCAGCTTCTTTTCAAGTAATTAGCTCATTTTCTCTTACTCCTAATCTAAAACATTTTTTCTTATGCTTCAGTAAATTAAGTTTTCACCACGATAATTTGTTACTTCATAACGTATTAATTATGCTTCATTTTATTAATATGTTATAACGGAATATATATCACAGCTAATTTAAAGTCATTGTAATGTATTATAGTAACGGGATAAAATATCAGCTAATAAGGAAATTAAATTATGGAATATTCATTAAATGAGAAACATTTATGTAAATAAAAAGAAAATGTACCTCTCTGCTTATTTAATAAACGAATTACAACTGTTTAGATAATTTTGCAAAAACTTAATCGATCCATTTTAAATGTACATACCCACAAATAGATATTTATATATACACTTATGTATATATAGATAGATATATACATATACGATCCCCCTCCCTCACCTCCCAAAGGGAGGGCTGAAACCTTCGATATATTTAACGTGTAGCTCCACTTGATCGGGTTACTATTGGCAACTTGATTACTATTGGCAACTTGATTCAAATTTAAGCCTCGATCTGAAACAACGCTGACCCAGAGTACCCAACCCTCACCACCAGGTTACAGTGGCGGCTTCATGTCAGCTGGAACTGGCATTTTGAAAGCTGTATTTGCTTGTTATTAGTACAACTATTTTCTAAATGCAATAATTGATGAGGGAAAAACCAACAATTGTGGTTGTTGTTGCTGGTTGAGCTCTACATTCACCTAAGTTGCATCTGTCTTCTATTTCAAGATACAATCCCGTATCTGCTAGATAACTTTCGCTTTTGATCCTAAATGTGCTTGTTAGAACTTTTTATACTCCAAATGCAGTATGAAATCATGACTTCATTAGAGTACCCCGAAAAACCTCCGGCTTAGTTTTGTTGAGGAAATAAAAGCCTCAAATACAAGGTCTCCAACCGATTGTCCTACCCATGTTTTGAGATTGAATGACGTCGAATATTTTACAACATATGAAAAACCGCTTCACCTACAATTACATCATTCATTGCTAAGGGTAGAATAATATGCGAATAATTCCAATTAGATATTCAGGTGATTGCATGACACCTATAATTATATTTGTGTGTCATAATTATGAAACTCAATCCCAAGCATAATGATAGTTATTTTTATTCAGAAAGCGCTTTCTGTATCTTAAAGAAAATCTACAAGTATTTTCTCTGTATCGTATTTGTTTTTGTTCCCAAGTATGTTTTTTTATACTAAAAACTAAAGAAAATGGTTAAATATATGAATATGAGGTTGAAGTAGCTAGACTTTATTACTTCCCACTTTTAACCTTGTCATTTTCCTATTTTCCAAAAGATGACAGAAAACTTAAAAAACACTCCATTCTGATTACGAGGTTAAAGTTCTCATTAAGGCCGGTGTCGACAACAGTCTCTGATATCTTTCTCCGACAGGTTTTCCCGATTTATTCCGCTAAGAGACAAGTTCATGGAAATGGATGAAGACATGGGGGGGAACGAATAATGCATTACATTAAAATTAAATGGAGCTCTCGGGTACAAAAATTGTAAGAATTTGTCATGGCTATAGAAGAATTACTTTTCAATCAATCCTCGTATAGTGTTAACAACTAATTTATTAGAATATATTGGAATCAAAATTATACGTATAGTTATATATATATATATATATATATATATATGCGTTTGTGTGTAAAGGTAATGCATATTTATGAGTGTTATACTGCAAATAATTTGTGGTTATGAAAATAAATGCCAAATAAAATATTTAAAAATATTAAATAAGGAAGTAACAACTTTCTTTTTTAAGCTATCATTTCCTTGAATGAAGTAAAGTTTTTTGGGATATTAATTCTACATTGTTAATAACCTTGCACTATGTATAGAGTAACTTTTTCTACTTTTTTCTTATCGAATTTCCTTTTAATTGTTTGGGAAACAAATGTCATTAAATACATTACATTCTACAAAAATTAATGTCATTTTTAAGAGAAATTTCTTCCTTGAATT
>BMAW01122315.1:120629-153868 GCA_019974015.1 Nephila pilipes | reverse complement strand
ATAATTGAAAGTATACCTGGAGCCAGACAACTTCCTCCTTTCAGCTTGCTTTAGTTCGAAACTTTCCATAAAATGAGTAAAGCAATTAATGCTCTGAAACAAATAAAAATATGAACAAATCTGATAACATTAATTTTTTTAAAATGAATAAATATAATAAGTAAATTATAAAGTAAAATATATTAAATAAACAAAATGAAATATAGTAATTTAAGTAATCAAAATATTTTTTTTTTAAAAAATGATGATAAAAAATTCATGTAAGATGTTCTGATTCGACATCATACCACTATGATCACAGGCCTTACGATTCGGCAAGGATACCATTTTTTTTCTAACTTTTGCAGCCTATACAGATAAAAGAATAAATTGATAGTATGTAGAATAATGTATTTATCCATTATTAGTTATTATTTTACATGAGCCAGAAACGCAGGAGGAATCCTTCCGTTTCTAAACAATTCAGGCAACGCCCTCACTTAAAGGAATACTACTTCAAATTTATGATTTATTAATGGTATAAATGTACGTATTAAGAGTAATATTGCATTGATGTATTTCTCAAAACCTCATTTATTTTCGTACAATATGTTTGTTACCAAAATGGAAAAGAAAATGAAGTCCAAAATCTTAATTAAAAGAGTTGTTTATGACATATTTCATCTTTTAATACGTGTTTTACATAAAATAATCATTAAAGAAGTTATTAAATTTATTAATTTAAATTGTACGATATCAGTAGTAAAAATAAAAATAAAATAGTGCAGAAAGAATATGATATTCATTTTCTACTCTGTAACAACTGGAAACATTCCAATAAATTTAAGTGCTTACGGTATTAATTCAATTGAATATTCAAGATCACACACAAATCCCTTATATTGATAATGATAACCCACATACATACATAGGTCACAAGTGGATAGTCGTCTTCTCCATACCGGTATTAGATGATGAATAACCTTGGAAATCAATTCATTACACATGCACATCTAATCACTGATGTGACAACATACATTCACACAACGAACAATACAATGTAGGGTTCAGAGATGCGTGAGTATTTCACTACCTTTACTTTTAGGATTTCCATGACTGAACTTTTACACAAATCAACTTAACTCAATTCCAATAATATTGCCGTGTAAAATAGAATTTTCAGCATTCTACACTTGTAATGTGGCCGACACTATTTTTATTGTAAGAGATGTAATGATAAATAAAAATATGTATAAATATTCTTTGAAGTGAACATTACTACAATTTAATTAATGCCAACTATTCTATTACCTAATTAATAATAAAATAATTTATTCCAAACAATTTTCTTGATAAGTAACAACATATTTAAAATAAATACGTCAGGTGTGAAATTTCAATACATTCTTATTGTAAAGGATATATTACGGTACAAAACAGTAAAAGATGAAACTTTCAAATAAGAAGGTAATTCAGCGGCCAAATTAAAAGAGAACCATGCCATTATAATAATAAAGGTTATTTTAATCCTTTTTCTGATTACAGGCAAAGCAAATTTAGATGCAGGATGTATAAACTGATATATATGACATCATTTGATTAAATCGTACATGAATTTTTATACGTTTTTGTAACCCGGAATTAACGAGATATAGTTGATAAAATTTGAAATTCATGGTGATTCGCAGACTTTCCTAATTTGTTTGATATCTAGAAACATTCAGATTCTTTAAGTTAGTTGCATTAATTTAATTCTATGATAAAATATTTTAAACCCTATGTTACAAAAAAAAATATTTAAATTACCTATATATATATATATATATATATATATATACTGAAAATTTATGATATATTTATTTAAAATATTTAAAAAGACAAAAATCCAGAAAGAAATGTAACAATGAAAGAAAAATAAATGAAAATATGGAACCCAGCAAGTCAAAAAGCAATATCGGGCTGAGGACCGATTAAGCGGGGTTAAACTAGTTTAATGGTACCAACCTTCCCCCTTTGCGACTTGGTAGGCTGAATTAGGAAATCCAAATTGCAAAAGAGTTCATGATTAAAAGATGCAAACAAATTCAGCGATAAAATCTACAAAAATAAAATCTATAATTCCTGGTAGGCTGAAATGGGAAATCCAAATTACAAAAGAGTTCAATGATTAAAAAATGCAAAAAATTTCAACGATAAAATTTACAAAATAAAATCTATCATTCTAAAAATTATCAACAGATCAAAATATAAAAATTACTTACAAAATTCAAAGAAATGAAGATTCAAATATGTGAGTAGTAAGACGGAATTTTCTTTAAGCTTCAAGATGTATATCACATACTCAAAATGAAAAAATATAACACATCATCACCATATAAATTGAAAAAAGATTTAAATCATTGTTTGATTGGTAATAAAATGTAAAAGGATGCAAACGATTGGTTGGTAATAAGTTGAATGGTAAAGGAGTATAACGGTCCAGAGAGTGAGTAAAAATGTAAGCTGTGTAAATGTAAATAAATAGATTCTTCACGGCTAGACCACTAACAAGCCGACTTTGTGGACCTATTGTTGTGTGGTGGATTTGAAATTGAATCACGATTCGCAAAGATGTTTAATATATTTGTGATGTATATAAGTATTTAAGAAATTTATTGGATAATCATGATCCAAACAGTTGTTGAAGAATTTTTTAATGTTATTAAATTTGTCTATTTTATGTGTGGTTAATGTGTTATTACGTAATAAAAAGCCCAATAAAATATTCCTATAAATGGATCTGTGTAGATTACTGTTCCAAAAAGGTATTTTAATTACATGGAATTCGAATCTCTCTCTTTTATGAAAAATATTACTAATAAGTCTATTGTCAACTATTTGCAAATCGAGATCTAAAAATTCTACTGTATTTGAATTAAGATTAGTTTTTAATAATTTGAGGTAATTAGGGTAAAATGAAATATTTGGTTTAAAATCCTCAGTTTTACCTAAAATAATTAGATCATCTATGTAACGAAAAAGAAAGTAAGAATCATTGTCAATCTGCTTTAATTCATAAAAATGTAAATAAAAATTGGCCAGACAATTACTAGCTGGACCTCCCTGAGGGAGACCCTGAATTTGTTTATAGAGATTCTGACCAAAAATTATAAAATTCTCTTGTAATACAAGTTTAACGAGAGTATTGAATTTTTCCTGTTTTATTGTTTGATTTAAATGATATTTATTGTATAAAATTGCAAGAACCTTAATTAAATCTTGAATATCTATTGAATTAAAAAGGTCTTCAAAATCATATCCATGCACAGAGAATACCTCTTGTTCCTTCATGTTTTTGACAATTTCAAAACTATTTTTAATAATAGCGGTATTTTCAATATTTTCAATAGATTTTTGAAGAATGGATTGAAGAAGTTTGCCAGATTTAGTGATATAGGTGTTATATCCATTCGTAATACTTCGAAATTTTACAGGATTTTTGTGAAATTTTGGCGTTAAGAAAATGTAAGGAAATTTAATGTTTGTAAGGTGTAAACCCACCTTCTTATTGAATGCCAAAAGACGATTATTTATTTCTCTGTTACTATATTTGGATAACTGGAAAGTATTATTATTCATTACATGTTCACTCAATAATTTATGATAGTAAAATTTGCAAATAATTGTATAATTTGCAGGAACCTTATCTACATAAACGATAACAAAATCCTTCTGCAAATCATCTATATCAAGTTTTAGATCTTTAATTGTAATTTCCCTATCCACTTTAAAATTCAAATATAGAATTTTCTTCAAAACACATGATCTAAATTCATCAAATGCCTCAATTGGCAAACCATATTTAATTGCAACCTTAAGAATAAAATTGTCAAAATCATTAGTAATTTGTTTTCTCACTACAAGGTTACTATTGGTAATCATGAGCCTGAATCCAGTTCCTTTATTCATGAAACCTCTCATTAAATCGCTTTTAACGATGTTCATGTTTCCCGTAACAACATGTTGATGGAATGAATCAACATATTGTTTGTAATCTTTGCATTTACACACTTGTGGTGTTTGTGACTCTGAAATATTATTGTAATTAAAAATACATCTACCAAGTTTTTTATTGTACTTAAAAGCTCTTTTTATCCTGATATTTTTAATTGGAAATAGAGCCATGTGTTTTTGAAAGACACGAGAAAAATTAATTTTATTAAATGATTTATTCATAAAGAGAAAGGTGCAATATTCTGTAATATATTTTTCATCAATATTCATATCAATTTTCATTTTATGGCAAAGATATCTACATATATCTCCAATGATATGAAATCCTTGAGAATCCGGAATAACTTCATTATTCAAAATATTCATGACAATCTTTACCTCTCTTTTATTAAGTCCGAACATAAAGTGCTTAATATGTCCTATGAGAAAGTTCTTTTCAAATTCTATTCCAAGTTGAAACATTTTTTCTTTAATAGTTGACAAGTCTCTTATTTTTCGATTTCTACGTTTTCCTCTAGAAGTTCTAGTTAATTTATAAGGATTATTAATCCTGTAGAATCCTTCTTGGTAATAAAATACTTGGTTATTTTGCTTATTTGCGATTAATACATTTTTATTGTTCCATATTGCATTTAGTCCATAAGGGTAAACAGTACCATAAAAACCAATATAAAAATTCTCAAACCATAATCTTTCTTTTGTGTTGGGTACAATTTTAATAATATATATTTTAATAGTATTAAATTCATGTGAATTAAAATGTTTAATTTCTATCCGACCTATATTTTTACGACTATTATAGTGTTTTGCATCAGATCTATGCTGATTAATTCCAATATTTATAGTTCCCGAAGTTTGCCCAACATAATTAAACTAGCACATACCACAAGTCATCATATAAATACAATTAAAAGTTTTACAAAATAAAAAGTTCGAATCCCTATCATACTGCTCTTCAGCCATCATGACGCATGTCTTGCATCTCTTATCAGAGCACCTCTTAAACTTTAAGTTTAAATGATCAGAATCCCTAGATCGTTGAGATTTGTTTATGTTATTGGAAATTAAGTCGCTTTGGTGAAAATCCTTAATACGTGAACAGAATGATCTTCTATCTGAAGTGTAAGCCGAATTAATATATTCAGAGTTCCAAAAAATACGGGTTTTATATTTCCTATTATATACCAAATGAGATCCCAGAGGATACTCAGAACTTTTATAAAAATTACAACAAGTAACATTTTTTGTATTTTCTGAAAAATTTATAGTTTTTTATATGCTGAATCGAAACGTTTGGGACCACAAAAATGACTCTCCTCATTCATATTCAAAATATTATAAAAAGAGTGCACATCAATCATCTATAAAAAATAGCAAAATTTGCAAAAATGGTAACTTTCTAACGATGAAGCAGATACCATTATACTACATCACCGAGCTTTGACAAACATAAGTAAGCCAAATTGCCAGTAGCTAAATTTTTAAAAATTTCCATTATCATAAAATATAATTTTCAAAATCACCAATCTTTCACCAATACCTACGTATCTTAGATTAAAATTAAACATTATAATCTGCAAAGTCAATTTAAAATCACTTGATCAGTAAGTCCAAAGCTCGAATCATTATGTTGTTTCAAGAAGAAGATTAGTCATCATAGGTACAAAACGCCGAAACAGCATGTAATTTTTTTAAATTTTTTTATTAAAAAAATTACATGGCTCTATTTCTTGGTGTGAATAATATGTATATATATATATATATATATACATACATTTATACTTTTCAAAATTAAAAGAAAATTGATACACAGATTACCGAGATAATACTCATATATAAATTAAAAAAGGTAGGATTTTTATATTTACTATATTCTGAATAGAATAGAATCCCTAGATATTATTGAAAGTTACCGTGGTTCTAAAAATGACTATTTATTACTCACTTTCCTTTTCTTAAATGTATAAAGTAATGTTCTTAAAATACTAATTTAAGTTTACCATTTATACAATCAATAAAAATTTAAAATGAAAGGCAGCACTAAAATTATAATGTGTTGAATTAAAAAGAGACAAGTTGAAGGCATTATTTGCGGTACTGCTGGAATTCATCAAACCCATGTTATTATTTTCAGGAAACCTTATGTTGATTTCACTTCTAAGCATTTTATTTCTAATAATGCGTTTAATATTATTACTTAAATTTATAGAGAAATCACCATATTTTATTATATTCATAGTGCAATCTACTTTTTTATATAAAGTTTCAATTCATTAATTGAAACTTGATCACTTGAATCATAACTGGCTCAGTACTCGGACTATTTTGGCAGCCAAAACTGTTGATGTTGACAAAATTAACTTCATAATACAACAGTTGTTACTAAGTAATCTGGTGTCCTTTAAATCAATCGACACTGTTGTTAAAGAAAACGAAAGTGTAAATTTTCCTAGTGAATTTTTAAATCCTCTAGATATGCCCGGAATGCCATAACATAATCTTCGGTTGAAGAATGATTCACCTAATATTCTTCTACGTAATTTGAATCCTCCTCGATTATGCAATGGTACACATTTGGTCATCAAAAATATCACCGGAAATATTCTTGAAGCAACTATTTTCACTGGGAAGATTACAGGATAAATTTTCCTGTTGGCACGCATTCTAATGATACTGTCGGAATCTCTGATACCCTTCAAAAGACTTCCAAATCGGTTAGATTCCTCTATGACCATAAATAAGTCTCAAAGCCAAACAATATTTATTAGCGGCTTAGACTTAGAAAATCCATTTTTTTCCCATGGGCAATTAAATGTTGCATGCTCATGTATGGGAAAACCATTAAATCTATTTGTGTTAGCAAGAGACATGATGCACAGTTAATCGGTTGTGCACCAATTAGCTTTTAATTAATTTAAAATGGAATATTTTTATAATTCAAATTGAGGAATATAATTATTAAAAATGATAAATAATCTACGCTATCTACCTCATTTAAAATGTATTATATGTTAACAACTAAGAACTTTGTAAATTACTATTTTATTAAAAAATATACCTGAAAATGAGATGAATAAAATCTGAAATTCAAAATTTTATGTTGATCTGTGCTTAATATTAACTCAACGAAATTTTACTTCCATCGCCTATAAATTTTTACATAAGGTTCAAAACTTAATCCCGTAGGGTCTTACATCGACTACAAAGTTTTCGTCTTTATTCCTAAATAATAATTTAACTGTATTGAATAATTTAATATGACATAATTCTAAGTGTAACTTAGCCACAGTAATGTGTGGCCGGGTCTGATAGTATCACATAACAATTTACATAGAAATATCTAGTTAGTTAAAATTTCTATAAATTTTAAAAATAACTTAAATAATTTCTATATTACTTGTAGAAATGATGATTATCCTTTTAATTTATTTAAAAAGAAATTCAAAATATTATATATATATATATATAGTTCTCATTGTAATTTTACATTTGAATTTTAATGATTTTAAACCCTTTCGTATTATACGGCATTTTTAATGACTTTATTTGCATATTTATTCATTAAGTGGTAATTCTTATGTTATGATTTGTTTTACTCTTTTTCTTTGTTTTATTTCTTTTATAATTATATTTTTAGGTACTAAACAATATGATTTTTTTATATTTGAATAATTTTACATTTCTATTTTAACGATAAGTTGATTTATATAAATAATTTTTCTTTGCATAAAATTTTTGAATCAATCAATCATTAATAAAATTTTGACGGCCAAAGATCCCTTTGTAGTGACATTATGGATATGAGATGGTAAAAAATTATTAGAATATCGCTCAGCTTAAATTTCCTGCATTCTTGTGTTTTCTTAGCTAAGATACTCTACAAAATAAGTAAATAAATAAAAAAATAAAAAACGAAACACCAAGAAGGAGCTGTCCTTTGTAGTCAAAAATAGAGGGAGATAGGAAAATTATATACAAAACAGAAAATGTTTAAAATTTCAGAAAATTCAATGATTTATTTCAGAGTTACATAGTTAAAAAGTAATGAGCTCATTAAGATGTTGACACAAGTCTAGCCTGGATGCATAATGCAACAAGATGTTGCGTAGAGTGATAAAGCTTCCTTTTGGACTCCTGCTCCAATTGACGGGCTAGGTCATCAACATTCCCTGGCAGATGCTGTTGCCTTCCCATTATATCCCAGACATGCTCGAGTAGAGAGAGATCTGGCTGGCAAAGGAAGTGTTTGACAAATTGTGAGACAGTTCATAGCAACACGAGCGATATGTGGTCTGGCATATTATCTTGCTGAAAAATAAAGCCAGCGTACTACAAAAGGAACGCTAGCAAAACAGGTCTCAGATTGTCATCGAAAGTGTGCCTCTAATGTCGACTTAAGAGGTCCGGCTATCCAGGGAAATGGCATCTCAGACATTTACAACTGGTTGTGGATGTGTGTGGTGTGTAGTAGACAAATCAGGATCTCACGCTGGCCTGAGCGATTCCAGACACTTCTTCAATGATCGTCAGGACACAGTTCCAAGCGGTATTCGTCACTAAACACTATACGTCTTCAGTCAGCATTATTATATGCTGATCGAGCCAAGCACCACTGTAATCTGCCTCTACAGTATGCAGACGTAGGTGGAAGATGGCGTAGCGGTCAGTACGAGCGTAGATTTTACACTATCAGACGTCTGCCCTCACAGTCACGAAGTTGGAAAGTCCTAGGACTTTCACTATATTTCTTTGAATAATAGTGCAATATTCCTCTAAACACTTTCTAGCACTGGTATGAATCGTTTACTAGGTCACTCCCAACTGTATTACGTGTCAGAGGTGGTCCTAGATGATACTAATAAGGGATTCTTTAAAAATTTAATTTGTTTCCATTATTTTGATAACCACCTGTATTTGTATAATATTTACCACATAAATGCATCTATATGTATAAGAACAAAATGTCAATACTATAAATCAAAAAATATCACATCAGAAACACATTTATCACACCAATAATAAATTAATTACATTCATATACACGAAACCGTAAAATTAAAGAAATGGTTAAGAAACTCAAGTAAAATTAATATAACTCACACAAAATTAGAATTATTAATTCGATAAATTAAAATAAAAACTTAAAAAAATAAAACTCTATTAAGTAATTTAAAACTTTTAAGAGAAAGTACAGTGAAAGAAAAGCAAAAACTTAGAATAATGTAAATAATGTAATTAATAGTTTTCCAGAATTTGGAATGGAATAATGTGTATTTAGAACATTATTACTGATCAAATTTAGTGAATTGTATTATAATAAAAATGATAACAAACCAAAATTGAACAAAATTTAGAAATTCAGCCATAGAAAAGAAAAGAAAGTAAGCCTATAGTGCAAATATTAATCAAATTCAATTGAACTGCTAACAATAAGAATATACATACACAAACAAATATCTAAAAAGTGTAAGACCAATAAAATTTAAAGAATATAATAATTAAACAAAATCATATTTATAAAACAAAAAAATCAAAAAAAAAAAATATATATTAAACAAAAACTAAAAATGGAAAATCAAAATATAAAAATTACGAATGACACATCATCATATATAGTGTAGAAAGTCTTCTAAGGAAAACGACATTCAGATGAAAAAGTCATAATAATTGTACTATCATACATACTATTTAAACCAAATGCAAACAAAAACAAGCATTAATATAACTAAAAATTTAGGAATAAGTAAATCATTAATAAGTTCATATGTAAGATTACCACTGTTCTCCATTAAGGAATTTACCTACAAAGTTAATACTAATTGACTGGTTGATTTATTAGAACACATACCAATAAATTAGATTTAAATAAAATGAAAAAAGTTACTGTTAAGTTTAATGTCCAAAAATTAATGAAAATATTTAAAAAAAATATACAAAACTATTTTGAAAAAAAAAAAATAACACTTGTTAATAAAATGTAACATATATAAGAATTAAAATTGCCACATAAGGAAAATTAAAGAAGAATGGTCAACTAGCTTCAATAGTTCTATTTATTCCTAAAAAACATTTATTATTAACAAGATAGAGAGAGAGAAATGGAGAATATATATATATATATATATATATATATACGTATGTATTCTGCTTCTTCTTCGATGTTTTTTCGATACATTCTAAAAGTAATCATTTAGAATCTTTCCAATACAATAATCATATATTTTCTCCCCCTTCTATAATCAATGACAAAATCATTTAAGGATAAATTTGAATTGAATTTGATATTGAATTTGTAAAATCGAAGTCAGAATAAAAATAAATAAATAAATACTAAGTTCTTAAGTTACATACTTAAATATGTAAAAACATTTAAGAACTGAAATTATTAAAGTTTTTTTGCAAAGCTCCATTATCTTCCATTTCTTTAATCATTACTATTTCTAAATTCAATTTGTTTTTGTATTTATAAATGGGCTGAAAAAAAGAAATTTATTACATTAATTTTATATATATGTACTTATAATTTAATCTAAATTCCATAAAACATTGCGGTTTTGATTGATAAGAACTTCATCCCTGTAAATCTAAATTTTTTTTATATATCCAGGAAGTTTGGAATGTTATTATGCAAAAAATGTCTTTGGAGTAAGTGTTATACCAAACTTTGTGTCAGAAGATTTAAGAAATGTCTCACTTGCGATACATTGTCTTTGGACGCGATGTTAATTTAATAACAATTTTGCTTCAGTTATAAATAATATCTGGATAATTCACATAAATGTTATTTACTTCCCTATCAATTTTAAGTACTCTACTGATACAAGTATGTATTAAGTTTGTATATAGTCTTATATTTTAGGCACATTTTATTTGTTTTACTAAGAAATGAAATTATTTTACTGTGCATAGCATTCCTTTTTCTTTTATATTCCCCCTCGTGTTTTCATTGTAAATGTTGGAAAATTTTGCCAAGTTGTGCAAGTTTTTATAGTTATATATTCTTACCATCAACACCCTAAGCCATTAAAGAGAACATTTACTTACAAATTAATTTAAATTTTTTAAGTAGATCTCGTTTATAGAATATTATTTTCGTCTGAATTTTTACTACGATGTTTATGCATTTTGACTTTTTTAGATCTATTATCATGTAAAATTTGAATATCATTCATTTTTAATGTCACTTTCTTTATAGATAAAATAAAAGTCCATTTATCCTGAGACTAATATTCTTTATTAAAAACTTTAAGAAAAAAAAAAGAGATTGAGTGTACAAATAATTTCTTACTGCAAAAATATTGGACATACTTCTAAAATATTCGTATGACATTGTTCGGGTCCAAACAAAACTCCAGATTTGTTTCATACTTTTATGTTTCTTAATTATATGACATTATTTGAACGTCTTTTATTATAAAAGAAAACTCAAATTCAGCTCATTATGTTGTATTTATGTCGTCTTTTGGGGAATATTCGGAACATACTTCTTTGTTTTCTTATCTGGCGACACTGAGTGTAGTAAAAGACTTAATGGAAGATTGTAGTCTGCTGAAATCTCCGACTCAGGGAAACCTATTAATTACTCTACGTGGCTTATTGGACTTCTTAGTGAACTAAAGAAAAAAATAAGACCAAAAAACTTTCTCCAACTAAAACAATCTTAGGTAGTAAAAGGGTTTCTTGATGAAATCACGTTTCGATAGCTTATTTAACTTTTAAATGCAAATAATATTTATTTAAGAAAAAAAAATTAAATCTCATATATTTTATTAAAAATATATGTTCAATTTTAAATAATGAATTATGTTGATAATTCTTCTTAGATGCAAAATTAATGCTTTGAATTAGAAAGAAATTAAACAAGGTGAAAGAACTTCTTTTATTGAAAGAGTAATACATAGCTATATTGTTTCAACTATAGTCTATAAGCTATTCTTTTCCTCACAGTAATTTGCATAATTTGATAATATTTAAATCCAACGAAATTTTCTCTTTTAACATTTTGATTAATTTAATGATTCTTAAGAAATATATTTAAAGGGTTACTTTGACGAAAAGTAAAATAAATGTCTTTGAACTTTGAAACAATATCAAATATTTTTAAAGAACTAAAGTAATATATATTCATAAATATTTATAAGCATTTATTATGCGTCTTTAGTAACACACTCTTTCAGTTTTTCAGCGTGTATTTAAAATGCAAAACTTATATGCATTTTTTTATCTGTACCCTCTCTTCAGTTCAAAATTGAAGTATTTGGTACTTTTGAGTCAAATTTAATTTGGAGTAACGTTGTTGATATTATGATTATTAATAATTTGAAGGAAACTATTTTCTAACATTAGGGGAGTATTGAATACAGTTAGAACAAATTGAAATGAGCTCACACTTTTTTATAAATATAGAATCGACGACCATTACTATTTGAGAATTATATTTTTCTCAAGTAATATTTTTGAATTAACATTTGCATAGTTGTATCTGCAGAGAAGATAGCAATTTCTGAAAATATGAGAAGTAATATTCTTTTCTAGATACGTATTGTACTCCACAATTACGAAACTCCTTAGAGCAAAATACCAAAAAATGTATTTCTTCTTCTTTTTAATACATTGATTTTCAAAATATGGATTAAAATTTTCAACACTGAACTAAAGTCCTTAAATATTGATTAAAACTTTGATATATTATTGGTCAAAATTTAAAGTATGCCATTCGGTTTTAATAAACTATTTATTTCGAAATTAAATAATTTAATAGCAATATCTTAATACTATAATCTAGAAATACATTGAACGAATTTTATAATTTATTAAAATACTTAACCTAAGCCCATTAAATATTGTAAATGTATAATGATTTTAGGGAATATTTATATAATGTTAATTCTGAAACCAACTTTTCGCATAAGTCGGCTCATGCTACTGCTAACGAGACTTTCGGTACATTCGTTCCATTCTATTAGGCTACATATCAACAATTAATGGATAAAATTTATAAATTGCTAAATTAGGATAAGATAAAGTTAAAGTGTTAAACAGTTTTATATCTCTTGACAAATCCCAACAGGTCCATGGGGTTAAAATGTCGCTCAATTCCATTTCCTGACGGGTCAAATCTGCCTAGTAGAGCATCTCTACCGCATTGGAATCTTTACGAGCCCTGGCTTCATTTTCTGTAATTCGGCAGATCCAATGAATAGAGAACAATTTCGTGGATGTACACCACTTCATGAAAACTCAGAAATGGCGCTTTATTGGTATGCTATAGAATATTTGAGGCAATGACTTTGGTCACTTCTTTTGTGAGTTCTAGTTTTTATACTTGTTTTTGACTTGCCATTGGAAATAAAAAAAATATTACTATAAGAACATATGAAAACCTTAGTTAATATTGAAATATGTGAAATAATTAATAGTATCCTGACTGGTAAAAGTATTACCATAATTAATGATATAATGTAATATAAATAGTAAGGTGAAAACAGAAATTTCAGGAACATAATATTAGTTCCTTACAAGCAAAGTAACAAAATATAAATAATAAGATAGAGTCTGCTTGTTATAATAGTATAGCTCGTTTGACTGTTAATTATTTCAATATATACATTTGAAACAACAATATTAATACTTCCTATCGATATTTTTATAAGGTCTTTGGCGTTAGTGAATACCATGATTCAATTGTAATTTGCTGTTCGTATTGCAATGTCTTGGTGGTAAATTATGCTTAATGATTGTAAATGAGTTCCCGAATGAAAACAAAATTCAAACTGAAAGAATATGAATCATTATTGTCGGACAAATCCTATAATAGCATGAGTATGTTGTAGTCTACTTATAGTTGATGTGATACAGTTTGAACAGCTTTTACATCCCTCTTTCTAGCTCTGAACTGATATTATGTAAACATTATCGTACTCCATATGGATATTAATATAAGTAATTGATAATTTAAACTAAAAGTTCAACTCCATACATATTCATATTGTGATACAGATACTAGCATACATGTCTTGATGGGTGATCATGTTGAATTTTTAAAACGGATTATGTAATAAAATAAGATGAAAGCATTAATATGACAGATATTAAATGTTCATTTCATGCAAAAATAAATTTACGATAATAGATCATAAGTTACATGTATTGATAGACAGATAGAGATTCTAAGGCAAATGTATGTTACAAATGGATTTTTCCATAAGTTTAAAGGAGATAAACAAATGAAAATAATTCAGTGATTAATTTCGTTTTGTCATATTTCTATTTTCTGCCAATCAAAGTCCCATATTCACAGTATCCATTTTTTTTTTATTTAGATCATTAAGCTGTTGGATATTAAAGAATAATCAAAACAATATGTTGTTTCCGTAATATTGTATGTAAATTAAAAAAAAAAGTGTTGTTTTTTAATCGACTCCAAAGAACCAAAAACAATTTCAATAACCGGAAACGTACGACACGAATTTGTAGGATGCGAAGAATATTATACTCTTTGAACTAATCTTGTAGTTTATGTTATATTAAAATACTGTACTGTCTTGAACATGGAATGAAAGTTTTAGCTAATTATTTAAGAGTCACTTCGCGTTTATGAATAAAAAAATATCTAAATAATATCAAAAATTGTCTAAATTGTGTGCAGATTATATACAAAAGAAATTAGATAAATAAAACTGATAAGTTAATTATACATTAGAGTGTCACACATTGGAAAAAAAAAACGAATTTATGTTTGCATTTATACTTTTAAAAGAGAATGTTGGAAAATGAAATGGCATAAGAAGATCAAAATTTTAATATTTATCAAGAAACATCAAGAATGTAATTTAAATTTTCTCTTATTTACTAGTGGGACACAAAAAAATAATAACAAAATCAAAAGTAAAAGAAACAATTTTAAAAAAATTGATTCTATGAAACGCAAACTAAGGAAAAGATCGGTATTCGTGAAAGCTAGAGGTTTAGCCAATTGTATTGCATTGACATGGAATTAATTCAAATTATATAAATAATTACGAACCCCTCCGTGCTATTTTATTATTTTATTTTAAGTTTCATCATCCTTTGGATGTCCTTTAAAGTGACGTTATATGTGACGTATTCTAAGTGACGTATATAAAGTGACGTATTCAAATATGTTTCTTTCTAAACCATGTTAGTGTTTTCTACATTAAAAAATGTATGATTTCATTACAGTTCATCTTTAAGGTATATTTAATTTTTCTGTAATGTTATTTATTGGATTCAAAATACTACATATTATGTTCCATGGCATTATACTTCAACCTTCAAATGCTTAGTAAAATAAGTATTCGAAAATTTAACAGTAATAAATTTTGTCCAACAAATGTATGAAAAAAAACACTTCTTTATTGTAGATTCATTGAGAAAATATGCCAAACTTTTTGTATAAATATCAGTACATATTTTTATAAGAAGAATTTCTTTACATTTCAAAGCCCAATGAATCATTTACATGTTTCTAAAAATTATCGAATAATTTTAAATACATAGAAAACTATGAGTTTATACACATATTGTTTTAAAATCTGCTTTTTATTAAACGCATTTTGAGTTGTTGATGTTAAATACCATTATAAACATCATTAATTCAAATATGAATATGTGACCTCTTCCCTTTGAAAAACAAAATATTTAAAAAACACCAGTGATTTACGTGACTGAAATCCTTCCTGGTGATCAAAGGATTTCAATAGGAGGGCTTATCCAAAGACCAGATAAAGGGAAAGTGGTGGATTTTGTTATGATTTAAGACTAACTTAGCACATATAGTACAGAAAACTGATTGTTAACTATCAAATATAGGAGGGCTGTCGAATACTAGTTCTAATTACCCATTGACGTTAAAGGCTACAAAGACGCCTAGAAATAAACTTGATTCAGAGCAATGCAAAAGGTCGTTGCGCACAAGCAAAGAAAAGGAGATCAACCCAGCAAAGTCACTTCTTTCTACAATCTCTGGAATTTTTAGTCGCCTCCAGTAAATTCCACTGAATAGCAAAACCGTGAATTTACCGAAGAAGGGAGGCCTACAATTGGTGACCGTATACAGTGGTAAGGATGTCCTGCATTTACGGAAAACATACTTCTTATTTACTCGGAAATAGAGACCCTGGAAAGAAATCCCTGCCTCTTATCAGATATTATCCCATGTTTTGTTAGAGAGCCGTCGTGTCCTAGGTTTACAAACACGGAAGATGTTAAAGTACACAAATATGCCTAGAATCCCTATTTTGAAAACGCACCGAGTGTTAAAGGACCGTTGAGACCTAGGCCTAAAAATTCACTTGGAGTAAAATATTGCAATGATGTTTAGGTATCACGAAAATTAGGTAAGAATTTTTTTCTTTCTTAGTGGAAGTTCAGATCCTGTGTTTCACTCAAACTAGTGTAATACAACAGGATCTCAATACAAGTAAATGATCTGGAATGTTATGGATAACGGCTAGTTAGTTCAAAGTGAAATAAAACAGAACATATGTATGTACCAATGGACAAAGATCCTTCCGTGTTCTCGTCCTAAATTTAATTCTCGGAGGTGTTCATACTACCCTTGAAGGCAGTAAGGCTTAAAAGACAAACCTACGTCTATGCTGCACAAATATAACATACAAAAAATCATGTGAAATACCGTTATGTGAACTGACATTATCCTTAAAGCCCAAGCTGGATTTGGTGTTTATGTTAAGAAGCGACATACTATATTAGATATTTTTCACATCCAAAATTGTGGTTCAAAATCATTAGAATCAACTACCAAAATTAAATTCTTTAGTCAGACACTTCTTACTTATTTTTTTTTAAAAATAATAAAAAAAAGTATTGTGATACAAAAAAATGTGGTCTTTTAAAATGAAAATTAACTTTCCTACAATTTGAGTGTGATTTATTACAAAATTTTTCCTTTTAAATTAAAAGCACATATTGAAAAAAAGCAAATTAAATGCTAATTAAAAAATGTGCAGTAAGTTAAATTAGGAGCACAAACAAATTAAAAATTAAATTTATTTCATTGGAGTGTTAAATTGAAGTAAGCTCGTTAAAATGCCTGAATGCATACTTATAGCTTTTAATAGTTAAAGGGAATTTTTCAGATACATTTATTTAAGATTTTATGTGAGAAAATAAAAAGAAAAAAATGTTTTAAGATGCCTTTTCTCGGAAAAAAAATAGTTAATTAACTGCTGTAATTTGTTTTGCTAGAAAAAAAGCATTTCTTACTTTTTTTCATATGCGTTAAAATGTTTTACTCTATCTTTGGAAGTATTTATTTTATATAAAAAAACATTATTAATTTACATCGTACTATAAATATCTAAAAAATAAAATAAATTGGTATATTTTTAAATTTCTGTAACTTTCTAGATAATGAACAAATTTCACTTTTAGATTTTCTCAAAATATAACTATATTGTTTACTGTAAGTATATATTTCAGTTAAAATGCGATTTGTCATTGAATTGCATTTGCTAAATAGAATCTGAAAACGTTTATTGATTTTGTTCAGTGCTATCATAAATTATATGCGAATACATTTTTGGAATAAAATTAATGAGTCAAAATTATGTTTATGTTTGTAAAATACCACTTGATGAGTCTGATAATACATATATTTTCTTAAAAATGAGATTTTGTCATTATTTAACCGTAAACATATTTGTGCAGTACAAAGACACTACGATGAACAAAGTAAAAAAATAAAACATTAAATTACGAATCAAGGTGAATCTCCAGATTTGAATGAGCTTTATATTCTTTTTTTTTTACTGAAATCCAAGTATAAACATCAAAAATTGTCTAATAGCTTAATTATATATGGAGAAGAGGAATGAAAATATTTTTATAGAAAATTATATTTTGTAAATTTTGTTTTACAAAAAAGTGCAGAAAGATTCTAAGGATGGTTTTTCCTTATGCTAAAGCGCATTATATTTTATTATGTAATAACACAATTTTAACAAGTGGAGGTTTTAGTTTCATAATATAAATATATATCTAATTTTACAAATATATGACATGAAACAAAACAAAACAAAAAAATAAACATCGTGTATCTGGACCATAAAGTATTGTGTATGTTACATTTCAGAAATTGGAAAAAAATAGAGGTTCATGTTTTTCTTTTTATTACACTGAGTAATATCAAATATGAAAGTAAAACATGAAATATTTCAAACATGAGTTTATTTCTTAGAAAAATACATGATATATTAGTATGTTTGTAAATTATTAATTGCATCAATTACAACAATTTTTGTTGCTGTTATTTATTCTTTAACTTCTTAAAATTTAAAAATAAAAACATAAAACAATTGTATTCTAGAATACTTGTCATGTTTTTGTTTTACATTAAGTCCATATTGTATTTTGTCCTACTTCATTTTTAAAACTATGATTTCTTTTACGTAAGTTCATGTAAATTATTCGAAGCAATTAAATTTTGAAAATTTTGGTTTTGTTCTTTAAGAACTACGATTTATGATTTAATCAGTCATTTCAAATATCCTTAATATAAAAATAATTCTTAAAAATATTTTTCTAAATATATCAAGTTTTAAAGTATAATATTCGAAAGTATAATATTTGAAACATAGTTAATTATATATTGGAACCTAGGATATAATATTTGAATCTAGTATAAACTAGTAAAATATTTGAAATGCATTTAGAAAATAATTAAAAATTTATAAACATTAAATTGTATGCCATTTCCTGCAGCATAAGTGCATATAGTAAAATGAATTTTGAAAGTTAGTATAAATTTGAACACGAGTTATATTATCTTTATATTTAATTTACTTTTAATTTTATAATTTAATTAACTTTATACTTATTTAAGTAAGTATTTTATATGAATATTATTATATTTAATTCACTGTTATTGTTATAATATTATTATTTAAGAAACTATTTTTTTCCAATGTATTTATTATTTTTTTCATTTTAACCAAAGAATATATTAATAATAAAAATAAAACTCAATTCGTAATATTTTCACATATGTGTCATAAAAATATTTAAAAATTACTTTAAAATCAAAATTAAAAGGGAAAAGAAATCATGTTCAGCTCTTATACGTTTTTATATGAAACATAATTACTCAGTTGCTCTTTTATGTAGTACTAATATTTTTTTGATACGTAAAATAATGATTCTTGCATAGTGCCAAAATACTTCTGAATTGCAAGAACTAATTATACTTTTTGTAACGCATTATGCCTTATTAATCAGAATCATAAGATTTCTAAAATCTAAATAAGGTGTTATCTTATTAACCATACCTACCTCCGATAATTTCACCAGTTGAATTTTATATGACTTACATGCGCTGCTTTATTTTTTCATGTAGTATGAAACTTAAATAATCTTCTTAAAAATTACATCAATTTTGTTTTCATAATGTATTGTTCATATTGAACAACTAAAATAATCTGGAATGAAATTTTTCTTTTCATGAAAAAAGAATTCTTAAAATTGAGTTATCGTTAGTTTTTAACGTGTTATTGTGTTTCATTATTTTTATTATCATATCAATTTTGATTAAAGATTTTTTGTATAATGCCAAAAAAAAAAGACTTTTAATTAAGAAACTAGCTTAAGAAACATAATATGTACACTAATTAATAAATAAAATACCAGGTTTTTCCACTTTTTGACTCAATATCCAATTAAAAATGAAGAAAAATAGGAAGTGAAATGATCGAATGAGAAATCGTACACACTCATATACGTTAATATCTCTAATACTTACAAAATATGTAAATCTTTTGATAAAAAAGGACCTGCATGTAAAGTGAAATGATATTGAAAAAAGAAAACCATCGCTTATTTTTTATCGTGCAGAATTACAAAAGTAATTAAAAATTGCATTTTTAAAATATGTTTCTGAGCATGCTTCCAAGTTTGAAATTACTCTTTTATTTCTAATAACTTTATGTTTTTTTTTCCTAACATTTTATTTCTTTTCTATTAAAAGATGTTAATAACATTAATTCTAACAGTTTCATTAATACAGTCATTCAAACTTTAATGACGAATTTGCTAATATTTTTAAAACCAGAATATAGTTTCAAACAAAAAATACTCAATGTACGTTTAATATTAAGTAAATTCTTTAAAAAATGAATTCCAATCATATTTTTACGATTTTCATTTTTTTTTCTTCCACTAAATTGGTTATATATCTCTGAACCAGTTTGGTTTTTCCATATTTACTCCTGTAGGTATACATAAAACTTTATCAGGTTGACTTTAATTAATTGAATAAAATTATTTATTATTGAAAAAAATGAAATAATTTGTTTATTCTCGTCAAAGTTTTAAAAAAGTACTAAAAATTAATTTTGTAATATTAAAATAACTATTACTGCTTTTTTCGGTTTATTTTTCACCAGAGAAAAAAAAAGGAACATATATATATATCAAACTCTTATTACAATTGTAATTCAGAAAGCTTTCAATAAATTTAAATTTATTAAATTTTAATACAACGTTGCACTGAAGTTACCAAGGAAACATCCATGCATACATTGGTGTATTGTTATTTCTTAACAGCCAGCCACGCGCTGGTGTGGGAACAGCTATACGCTTCAACATTTATTCTTCGATTCAATCGGCATTATATATTAGGCGTTTATGCTAGTATTGGTGTAAAGTAAAGACTACCAAGTAATTTTAAAGGAGATGGTTTTGAATTAAATGATTCTTCCATCTGATTTTGCATCTATGTGCGTGATCCATCTCAATCGGAACATGGGCTGCAAGCGTAGTAAGAAAAAAAAATTGAAAACCAATGTTACACAAGCACTGGAAAAGTAATCAGTTGTAATTTCTAAAAGGATTCATAAATATATAATCTATGTATATCTGTTTAACTTTAAGGAATGTCTCCTCATTATTGCTTTGATTTTGTGAAGGTGTGACACTGCTATCATTCTGAAATTAATAGATTGTAAAAATGGCATTGTAAAATTAACTTGATTAAATTCATATGTAACAAAGTTAAAAAAAAATGTACAAAATTTTCCAAAGAACTGATTTAACCACGTAGGCCTCTTTTGTAATTTTTATTAAACTATGCAATTAAATATAAGAATTAAAGAAAATGAGATGAAACATCGAGAAATAAGCAATAGTAAACTTTAAATATTAAAATTAAACCAAACTATAAATTATTATTAATTGAATATTACATCAGATATGCGTAATTAAAATTAAAGCGAACGATAAATTATTAAATTGGATATTATATCAATTACAGGTAACTAAAACTAAAGCAAACGATAGTAAAATCTAAGTTACGAATTGAAAAATTGAAAGTAATCTGGTACACAAAAACGCCCCACCTAAAATAATAGCCCCTTGGTTGGCTTAAAAAATAGCTGCCTCACAGAGCCGTCTTAAAATTCTGAATAATGTTATTAATTTTCAGTCATATCTTGTTTCCTGTTTACATAATAATACATAAGCAATACATAATTCGATAAGTAAATGAAATAAGTAATTCTTTATAATTGTTTTACTTCAATCATATATATTATATATATTTTATTTCAATGCATTAAAAAATTCAGGAGAAATTTACTATGATGTATTTTTGAAAATTATGTTCATTGTAAGTGAAAACAGACATCAAAAGTGTACTAAAAACAAGATAAAGTTTTGAAAATTGATCAGTTACGACATTTTTTGCTTAACTAAAACAATAGCCCCTAGGGTGGCTAATAAATATTTGTTTGTTAAACATTTTCAAAAAAATGTAATCTAGATTTTTAGTTGTTTTTCTTCTTTCCTTTCACTCAGAAATATAACGCCCCTAAACGTTATGTGGCTCATTTGTGGAATAATCTTATTGTGTGTGCTTATTACGAACTGGCGAGTAATAAATTATTCTAAGAGTAATGGCTTGGAAATCAGAGTGATACACATATTCAACATTTTTTTAACACTTTTGAATAAATTTTGATATAGAAAGTTAGTCGGTTTCTAGGAGGACTTTTACTTCTTCGTTAGAGCGTTGAACACAACTTCACGCCAACTGCAGTAAAAAAATTGTTAAAGTAAAATGATTTAATTTGTTGAACTTAAGTTCATTATTATGATCTTTTTACTTTTTGCATATCATTATGTCTATGGCTCTCTACCTTTTAGCGTAATACTTACGTTTTTAAAATGGATATTCATCACCTTTTTTTTTAAAAAAAAAAGCTTTCATTTGAAATTTAAAGCTCCACAATGTATTTATTGTTAAAGGGAATTATTAGGTAGAGTAGTTTAGTGGACATTTGAAATTTAATTTGAAATAGTTTAGGAAGTGAAAAAGAAACTATTAAGAAAAAGTTATATATATATAAGGATCACATTGATATCTCCATTATCATTTTGTTTTTATATTTCATTCTTAAAATGAGCTTTAGAATTATTATAATTCCGGTAAAAGAACTTAAAAACACATTAATTTAATGAATTATTAATAAGCATCCCAATGACTATATTTTACAGAGGATTACATTTAGACAAAATTTAGTAAATATTGTTCAAAACCAATTAGTATTTTAGAAATATTAAGCAATAAATACTGCAATTTTAATCTGAAAGCAAATACCAAAATTGAATTCATCTGTTCATTATAACTAAGAACTGTATGGAAATGAAATCATGTTAATCCTAAAATTTTAAGGATAACATTACATAAGACAACTAACAGAAAACTACATTTCTTCATGCGCTGTAACTGAAAGAAACTTTCTTGAGTTTCCTTTTATTGTACAAGGCTCTTGTACCTCCAAGAATGTTTCTGTTAGTGGAATTGTCACTCTCCAGGATCAGTTAACTTTTAAAACAAAGGACACGGGTAAACTCTGAAAGTGACATATGCGGCTCGTCTCATCCATAAAACACTACTATCCAAGGTCAAATAGGAAGATCTTTCTTCTAAGCAACAATAGCACTTTCTTCACTTTCGTTGTTTATTTCTACTTTTAGTAACTTAGTTGCAGTTTTAGAAATGAAGAAATACTTAATTTTTTCCTAATATTAAGCAAATAATCAATTCATTTGAAATTTTAAAGCTATACAAAAGATTCTGTTTTCTCTAAATCTGCAATATTTTTTATATAAAATGATAAATTTATATATGACTTTTACAACCAATAAACGAAAAGTGAAAAATTAATGTTAAAGAAAATTGAATGAATTATCTAATAATATTATATCAGTATGATTTTATTTCTCCTTACACTTTATTATGTTTTAAATGTTATAAAGTATTATTATGTTTTGAACTATTATTGTGTTATGTAAATGGTAGTTTTAAGAAGTATACAATTAAATTTAAACACATTAAAATAACTTTATGCAAATATAAAATAACTTTATAAAATATGCAATTTTGTGCTTATCATTTATAGAAATGGTCCAGTATAAAATATTATAAAAAAATATTCTGAGCACATATAAAATATAATCACAACGCTTTTGGAGTATTATTATTGTGAATCAATGCTTGAATGAGAGTTACAGTTACGCGCAAAAACATGCATTCAGCTGTTTAAATTAAAGTAGATTTTTTTACAAAAGTAAGGAAGTATAACTAAACTGAAAGCTTAATAAATAAAAATGAATATTTATCACCCATTGTTTCGAAAAATATTTTGAATATATTTCTTTGGGGTTGAGGCTTCGTTTTGTTGATATATTTGCTCTTTGAAACACATTCACCTTCTTAAACCAAGTCATATACTGATTCTGCATTAGAGGAGTTATAAGTAACTGATTTAAACTAAATGCATATTTGCAATATTTTAAGATGTAATTAAGGAAGCATGACCATGCCAAAAATGTAATTCAGTTTATTATATATTTTTTTTTTGAAAAATCCCATCTTATTACCGCCGGAATTTAAAATTATTTAATTTTTTTAAGTAACGAAAATAAGTTGGAATGTTCAATTTAACGTATATTTCAGAAGAATAGATAAGAATAGATAACAAGCATAATTACTTGAGTACAGAAAAATAAATCTGAGCTTTTCTTAAAAAAAGAATTGTACGTAAAATTATAAATAAGGATTACACTAAATTATTTAAAAAAATACTTATTTATAGAGTAATATTTAGACGATTAATTACTGCTTACATATTTTTTTAAAAATAAGCAAATATTCTTATGGATAATAAAAAAATATTCTGATGGAATTATGGATAGTAAAAATCTGTATATAAAACACGTTCAAATTCAATACGCAGAAAGTAATATTTATCCTTGTGTTTTTATTAATCAGCACACCAAAAAGAAAATGGATATCTCAAAATATCGTGGGGAATAACTTTTTGCAGGTAAAGTGCAACAATTCGACAAGACATTGCTTCACTGTGTCGTCGGAAATTTCCTGAAGATTTATTAAGTCTTTCTGACCTAACAGATAACCATAATTATTAAGATCTTGGCTATTCAGAATTTTTTGCATAAACAGATCTTTCGAACATGTATTCATGTAATTTGTAAAATATGATTAATGTCTGGATATTTGATTGGCAAAATAATTCATGTGAATTGACTAGAATGTTTCTGGAACCAATCACAAATAATTTTAGTTAGGTGACAAGATGCAAACTCATCCTTAATAACAATATTGTTGTTCAGGTACATGAAGCCCATCAGTAGCCTAAGACATTCTGCGATGTTCCACGCCTAACTCGATTCTTACCAACTGCCCTTAACTACTGTAATAGTGACTTCTGAAAACTACGCTACTGCTTTTCCTCTGCACTACTACTTGGAATACATATCTAGCGAGTTCCAGCGTACGTTAGGCGTACGCTTTTTCTCGGTGTAAAGTAATAAGTTTCCGTGGTAAACAGCTATGAGGATTTAAGTTAAAATACTTGTATCAAGTGGTACCTCAAGTATCAAGTATGGTATCAAGTTCCTCTGCACTACTACTGCTTGTATCTCAGCCGGTGGTATTTATACTTGACTTGGCGTGAGAAACTAAGAATTTCGCCAAGGTTCAAGAAGGTTCTAGGCTAACTCGCTTAACATTGGAGCTTTGATGATGAACTTTCCAGAAAGTTCTATTTTTCGCCAAGTGGTAGCCAAGTTGTAAAGCATCCCGCTAAAAGGTCGTCAAGTCGCCAAATCCCTAGAATGTCTTTTTTTTAACATTGAACAAACTCTGAATATTTCTGATCTATCTAAAATATTTTAAAACAAATAAAAATAATATTTACACATTTGTAACTATATATATGCAATATTATAATTATTCACTTTTCGAAAATTGAAACAGTGTTAATAACATAATTTTTGTTCTAAATTTTTGCTATTCTTTCACTAGGGAACGTCTTATAAATATTCTACTTTTCATAGATTTTATAAATGTTTTGTTCATACGTTTAAATTTGACATTGTTTATTTTTTTTTTTAAAAAAAAACCTTTTTATGATTTGCATACATATCACTTTAGTTTTGTTAGTGATTTTTTCCAATATTTTTTTTCATGATTAGCTTTGAATTTGTGGTTGATTACGTAGATTATTATTAATTAATAATTTTTAACTCGCATTTCATAAATGTTTCTTAATATATATATTAATGTATATGTATCTTATATAACTTGTGCGAACATGATAGAGAAAAGTATTTTAATCATGACATTTTCAATTTTTTTTAAGGATTGAAAGGAAGGAACACTAAGTTCTAAACGTAAAAAGAGACCCAAAATCGTAAATTAAATTAGATAGGACAAATGCACGTTTCATAATGCGTAAGCCAAATAGAATCCATACATTAATAAGATAACAAACTCTTTTGTTCTATTGTGGGAAGAAATTTAATAAAGTAATTGGATAATGCGTTTCTTGTATAACACAAAAGGAAAAAGGAAATTGAATCTTCCAGAGAAATTGAAAAAAAAAAAAAAAGGAAAGAAAATGATCCAGACTTTTTTACAGCATATTAATTAGAATATTTAGTTAATGTAATTTTTCATCAGTCTCTAAGTGAATGGAAAAAAGACCGTTTTTCTTAAAATAAAAAAACACTGCCGAATACTTTCAGAATAAAGAAATACCCTGTAGTCTCTTTCTAGACGTAAAATAAGATTTATTCTGTGCCTAATTTATTCCATTTATGAAAAAGGGTGTAAAATAGTGTATTGGGTTTAATATAATTTAAGCTTCATTTTCATCCTATCAGTTTCTTATATACTCTCATGGACAAAACAATTAGCGCACCAAGAAGGAGTCGTAAAAATGAAACGAAATTTCACATACGTAATGACTACTCTGATACAAGTAAACGATTAGAAAATCAAAGAAAAAGGATCCTTTATTTCAGAGAAAAAAGCAAAAGAACGGAGGATTTAATACCATTTTGAACCCCCTGTAGTGCAAATGCACGATGCGAAACGATCGGGCAAGTTCTGTATGATGTCTTGAGACATTTCGTTCCATATTTGCTGTAACCTTGCCTCTGGATCGTTCAACCTCGTGGGATGCCCAACTCGTCGTCCCAAATGATCCCAGATATGCTCGATTGGAGACAAATCTGAGGATCAGTAGGCCAAGGAAGGGTAGTAACAGTGCTGAGACTGTCTTGTGACACCCTTGCCGTGTGAGTCCGAGCATTGTCTTGTTGAAAAATGGCTCCTAGGAGCCAATGCATGAGTGGCAACACATGCGGTTGCAGGATATCATGGACATACCTCTGGGCTGTCCAGGTGCCACGGACCAATACTAAGTGTGACCGTGTATTGTAGGCAATGTCACCCCATATCAACACACCAGCTGTATGAGCGGTTCTCACTGTACAGCAAAGGCAGGATTGATTCGTTCACCACAGGGTCTCCACACACGAACACGATTGTCATCAATGCTGAGATTGAATCTGGATTCCTCGCTAAAGACGACCTTGTTCCGTTCCGCTGCAGTTCAGTTTCCTCGTCCGTGGCACTACTCCAAACGGAGGCTTCGATGGGTGGGCGTCAAGGACAGCACACGCAATGGGCGCCGCGATTCTAAATGTCCTTCAGCCAGATGCCTTCGTATGGTTCGAGAAGACACAGGGGCCCCTTGTAAAGGTGCTTAAAGGATTATAAAGATATATAAAGGATTTTAACAAAGAAGGCTTTAAGAAAAACAAACCTTCCCAAATGGGTTATATTTCTTTAGGCACTGATTTAAAAATTGTGCTTGATTTTTCGTTACAAATTTCTTCTATGTCAGCAACAATATTAAATTGAAATCAAGTTACTGTTTCCATGTTTACAGTAGGGAAAATAGACATAAGTTTGAGTTTCCCACTTTGGTTATATGAATTTATATATGAACTGCTAGAAGTAAACTGTTATACTATACTTTAAAATGTAACTTCATTTTTTTTATTCTCTTCCTTTATTAATTATTTATATTTAATACGTGTAGGATTTTCACAAAAATACCACATGGATAAAAATACCTCATTGTTGTAATTAATTTCCACCTTTCAATTTTATTAATGCTCAACGATTAAATTAAGTATGCTAATGTCAAAACTCTTACTTTTTAAGAAAACTAAGAAACCATTTTCTCTACAATAAATTAATACCGAAAGTTTTCTTCCTATTTTTAGCAGGTGATTCGCTTGTGATTTGCAATTAAATGAATTGAATTTTTCAATTAGAAATTATTTACAATTTATACCAAAATAAAAATTGCAATTTTTTCTAAGCAATACAAAGTAATACTAATTTAATATACCCTTATTTTTATTAAATAATACATTTCAGCAGCACATTCAGATTGATAATTTTTTAAAAAATTTAAGAAATGGTAAGATAAATAACTTATACGCTTATTACATATATAGATGTTTCAGTGATAATTATTAAAGTAAATTAACTTTAAATAATTCACAGTTCACTTTAGTTCATTTTATTTTCAGTAATTTTACTTTAAATAACACTTTTTCACTAAAGCAATAAGTCAGGATTAAAATGGCAACATATATGTTCTATGCACCTTTAATTCAAATGTTTTAAGCGTACAGAACTTCCTTCCTAATTTTAGGATTGTTCTTTTTTTAAAAAAATTAAAATTAACTTTTAATGTTATTACAGTTCTTTTTAAGCATCAAAATACAAAGTAAGATAGTTGTAGACGATATTGTACCATTCATTTTAATTTTAAAAGCGTAAATTCTTACCTTTTTATCAAGGATTTTAAATATATTTTCGTCCTCAATCTTCCTGCACCTACCGTCTACAAACATTAATATGTAAATCAGTTTTCTCCAAATATAACACGTAAAATGGTCGTGTATCTTTAATATTTGAGAAAAAATAATTAATTAGAATTCATGATTCACTTCGTCTTCAAAATTAAAATTTTATTCCATTATGTCATGGAAAGTTGAAACAGAACATTACTCATTATCAAAACACTATGTAGATGTACCTACAGCTATTGTAAAACATATAACAGATAAAATTAGATATTAATACATAATGTACGTGTATGCTAAAAAGAATTTTGAGATGCTTTCAAGATTTCCGTTTCATTTTTATTCTCCTGAAAAGGTACATATACTTAACAGTTCTTGAATTCATAAAACTGTTTTAGCACAATTTTTTCTGTATCAAATTATTGTTCAAAGACCATAGAAAAACCATTTAAATTATGAATTATTTAAGTAATATATATATATATATATATGTGTGTGTGTGTAATATGATTCAACTTTAATTTCTATTAGTTTCTCACAAAAATAATTTAATTTCCTAATTCCTGAGCTTTGCTTTAAATGAGAATGGAAGTATCTCTCATTTAGAAGTAAAGCTTATGTCTTCCTGATACCCATTCCTTTTAACTTAAATTCATTGACAATCCGCTTATCTTAAATCTACAAAGTCAACTTTCAGGCTCCAGACTTGTGAAGGAGTTCCTCAGTTATTGTCCCTCGAAATCCCTCCCATACCACATGTTCTGTAACATTTGTAGTGACTTTCCTGCTTTAACAACATAAATGGTGAAGATCCTCTCTTCTCTTGGTTTTCACCTCTTGCCTCATTATCTTTATCAAACGGCAGGGATTCTTAGCTCCTTACAGAAGTGAGGTTAAGTCTGTCTCCTCTCCCACTGCAATAAAATAATTACTTAAAGATAAGCTGGCTTCGACTTTTTATTTACAAATTAAATAAATTCTGATTGAATTATTAATTAGAGTTTTGCATATATGTGTGTATTGCATAAAGATAAAACAATAAGAGTTATTAACAACTATATAATTTATGTATATGTGTATATATTATATGTCTATTGTATATTAATATATATGCCTAATATATCTTTCTCTTATATATTAATATATATAATCACATGGAACTAGCTATAAATGTCTTAAAATACTACTGTTTTTTTTTTGTAAAATTTCTTTTAACTATTAATGTATAAATACGTTGCTGTTACAATAAATTTAAATTAACTTTCTAAAAATAAATTGCTACCAAATTAAATTTATTTATTTAATGTATCAATTATATCATGCAAAATGTTTTATTTATGTAAAATAAATCTTAAGTGTTTCATTTAAACCTTTTTTATTTATTGTAGATTGTATATATCAAATTCGAAACTTAATATTCAAAACTCTCTTTCATTCATAATGTTACATATTATAAATGATAAATTATTGGAAATAAAAATCGAATACCATTAAAAACATTTTATTTTTTATAAGTCAAATATGTTTTACTGAATAAACAGTCTTAGATGATACCAAATCAAACATGCATCTGTTTAACAACTAAGAATTTTGAATAGACATAAATGAATTACTTCAACCTTTGTTTACATATGGAATTATTTTTAAGAATATAAGACCTCATAACCTATTTAGCAAATTTTACTTTCTATAATCAAAAGATTTCGAACTAAATGAAAATGATATGAAATTTTTTAAAAAAAATTATAATTATTCTGTGGATGGAAATACAACTATGATCTAAATTGCATTACAAGTTTATACGTAATGAACCATATATTTTCATTACATTACTTTAAAACTGCTTTATAAATCTATTTTGTTATGAGGAATGTAATCCATCATTATTTCATAAAAGACAAATTTCTTTGATAAGCTCGTCATGTGTAATATAAATAATGTAAATGATTTTTATGGAAGTCTCTGTAACTTTTTCAGTGTGTTTACCGCGTAATAGTTATTAAAGTATAAAAATTAATGAAGCTTTGTTTTTATACAGGAATTGCTGAGTCTAGAGAAACCATTAAATATTTTTTCGTAGCTTAGTAAACTTCTTGACGAACAAAAGATAACAAAACCAAGGTAATCCTTTTCTAAGTGAATCAGAGTGTTCGATAGCCAAATTACTATAAAATAACTTATTATTGCTTACAAAATGCTAATTTCAATTACTTATAACACCGATTCTAATGTAAAAGTTCGAAAAATAATTTTTTATCAACAATATCTGATCATTTTTACTGTTTATTAACCACGTAGTTAATCAGAAAAGTCTATGAATTCAAGAATTATGTTCAGATGGTAATATAAACATATGGTTATATGAATCATTAATGATATGTTTTCATTGTATGTGATGCTGAAAGTAACTGAATGATTACAAACATAATTTTATTATTACATATATTTGAATTCAATTTAAGTGTTTGGCAAAGAAATAAAACATGTAATTACACCAAAAAATTAATAAGATTACTGAAATTATACATGAGATATTTATGATATAAAAATTGTATTTTGGATATTGAAGATATTCAATTTAACTATATCCCATCCATGGATTTCTAATATGTGTGTAAGAAACAAACTTTAACGTAGACACATATAATTTATTTAATTTCTTTTAATGTTTTACTTACATTCGTATGAAATAAAGTGTTTTAATCTATTAACGGAAAATATTTTTCATGATAAATGTGAAATGCTTAAAATTTTGAAAATAAACATTATTTGATGGTGTACTGCGTTCAGTTTATAAATGGTAAATTACAATAATGATATTTACAGCATAATGTTAAATTCTGTTCCGATGATATTTGATGAAACAATGGGTGTATTATAGATAATAACTTATTTAGTCAAGGTATTGATTAATATAACTGTCCACTTAATAATAAAAGTATTTATTAGCATAGTTGTACCTATTTATATAGTAAGAGGATTGACCATATTGAGTTTTAGATCCACAAAGATAGATATTTTGGTGTCAAATCATAGGAGCATCTTACTCTCAATTGGTATTAAGGAAGGACATTTGATATTAATCAATATGAAAGCTTAATTTGGTAATGTCATCCATATCGTAATATGACTTTAAGGATGATTTTGTCATTTGTATGAAACAGAGTGTGTAATTTCTGTTAATGAAAAGAGAAATATTACAAGCATGAATCACCTGCATTATTCAAATGTTAAGAATGAGATTAAAATTCTCCTAAATCAGCTAGGAATGTTTTGAAATTCTTGATATTTAAACGAATTACAAATACAGGTCAGCTGCATTAACAAACATTATTTTAAAAAAAAAGGTAAAATTATCATCGATTAACGTAAATACAGCTGAAAATCAGCTGTTTAACCCTAAAACACTAGCTAGTTTATATATGAAGCTAACACTAGAGATATGTACAATTTGCGTGCTCACGTAAAATTCATTTTATTTGCTTATATTACCTTAATGTTGTTCTTAAATATAATGAAAGTCGTTTGCCATTTAAATCTAATATAATATACACAGTTCAAAATTAAATTTATATAATAATTAGTTACCAATAAATTTATGTGTCTACAGAAGGACATGACTTCCGGTGCTTTCCACATACAGCATTTCCATACATATGTTGCTCTTAACATTTCGGTAGAAAAAATTACATCAAACATAACTTTTGTTGACCAAAGGTTATCTTATAAATCTGAAGTTAGTATTAATATTCTAAACAAGGTATTCTGTTCATCGTAATTTAAATTATTTAAGAAAACATCCAAAACATTTGCATAACCTATTTTCTTACGGTTTATTTCTGCTTTAGTGAAAATAAGTATTTCTACCTATAATACATCGGAAATAAACAAATTAAAACAATCAATTGGACCTTAGAAAATCGAGCTTCAACAATTGGATCTGGTCTAATATGAACAATATTTTTTACGCTAGTTTTCTGTTTAGCATTATCATTTATTTTCGTATACCACTCATAACCATTTATTACTTTTACTAAGGCAGCATCTAAAATATAATATAACCTTGTTCATTTGTATCTTGAATATTTTTAGACTTTCTAATTTTCTTTTGAACATGTAATTCAATTTCCTTTATTTTTACTTTTGTCCATATCACTACTGCACTCAATTTCTTGTATCGGGGAATGAATCACTAAATCGCTGTCAATCTCTATTTCATCATCGATAATATAGTCTGGATTAGCATCACTAACTTCATCAAATTCATCGTATACCACCCATAACCCATTATTTCTCCTTTCATTATCATCAGCTTCGAAAATCAATTCTTGAACTTCTTAAGTCGATAAATAACTGCATTGTTTGGCCATTTCTTCAACACAGCACGTAATAACAATTCAAACACTTTTATACACGCCATTCACAAGTTTAAAAATGAAAACTCTGTCACTAATACTACGTAAAAACAATTTCGAGATAGCCAAAGTATAAGTATGAGGTGAGGAAAAAGAATTACAATAAATTACTAATATAAGTATATATAAATAAATTTAAGCCATTCATCTTTTTATATTCATAGAAAATATTGAAACAAAATATAACATTTTTTAAAATTTTAATGGTGTCCTAAATAGTTGGTGTAAAAAAATAAACTAAAAGTGAAGTTATTTGAAAGTAATATATAATGTACTCATATAAAGTACAGATCAATTAATTATCTTAAAAATTATAAATAGACATGTGTAAGAAAAAGATATTTTTCAATATATGATTACCATAATGCTCTACAACTCACAAATACTTTTGTTCCTATTAATATGTATTTTATTCTAATATAAAGTATAGTTTTCATAATTAAAACAAATGATACTTTGCTTCATGACTTCTACTTATTTTAACTAATCAAATTTATAGCCTGTAATATAAAATATTTTGTTTCGTAGTATTTAACTTTCTAATGTTTATTTCAATAGAGTTAAGTATCTATTGAAGCAATTGCTAGAATATTTTGATAATCCAACACTTTTACAATTTATGAA
>BMAW01122315.1:88446-116279 GCA_019974015.1 Nephila pilipes | reverse complement strand
TATATATATATATATATATATATATATATATATATATATATATACTGAAAATCTATGAAAAAATATATATATATATATGTATAAGAAAGTGAAAAATAAATTAATCAAATAAAATAGCTTATAAAATAAATAGTTAAATATAAAAATGTATAAGAATTCGCAGCCTACAAAGTAAATTATAGACTAATAATTGACAAAAAGGAAAAAAAATGTATAAAATACACTTAATATATGGAAAAAAGATTAAATATACAAAAAATAAAATTATAGTTATAAAAATAAATGAAAAATAAAAGTAAAAAAAGTGAAACAGCTAAAAATGTATTAGAAAGGGTTACAACATAATAAGTAACGTAACAAAATTAGACTGTTTAGCATAGTTTTTCAAAAATTACGGTTCAAATTATCCTTTATCCTTTTTAGTATTCGAGGTACATAAATTTAAATAAGCGATTGAGTAATAAAGATTTTTTATCAGAAGCAAAAAGTCATTAAATACTAATTCACAAGTTGTTTTAGATGTATGTTAGAAATACATAATATAAAAAAAGCAACTAAACAGAATTACTTAACATAACATAAAACGAGCAACCAAACAGAATTACTTAACATAACATAAAACAAGCAACCAAAGAGAATTACTTAAAAAAATAAATAAGTATTTAAAGACTAAAAAAAAAAGAAAATCTACAAAAAAAAAATATTACGTGCATTCTGCGAGATAAATGTCTGCATTATCATCAGCTCTCACAGTCAACTAGGTAAGGTTTGTTAGCGTAATTTATCAGCTCCAGGTAGAACTAGTTGAAGTTCATAAAAATTACTGTATTGTTACAAAAATTTCTCTTTAAATGTGATGGAAATCAGTGTAACACAAAGGATCACTAAATCAGAAGACTGTGCATAAACATCACAGAGGGGAATGTACTTCTTTTTTGTTTTGTCATATACCTTTGTGCCCAATAAAAGTGCAAGGCCATAAAAGATACTTCACCCATCTAACGGTTTCTATTCCTGCACCTTCGGGAGGGTAAAATTAATTTGGTGAACAGAATTCTGAAAGAATAAAATCATTACTTTTTTCCTCTCAGAAAAACATGGTTTGAACACATACAGCCCTTATAACTGTATTAGCAGCTCATCAAATAGTTCTGTCTGATTAGATTCGGTTATGCAAGATTACTAATTTTAATTTATACTTTAATTATGAGCTCATATTAGTTTTTTCACATCATAACTACATATTTCTCCCAGTATGAATGCCCTACGTAAGAGTTTTATAATGCTAGTAATGAAAAAGTAATAATATATAGATTTCATGGATTCTGTAGTAAAAAGTAGAGAATGTACTTAAAGTAGAGAATAAGTAAAAAGTAGAGAATGTAGTAAAAAGTAGAGATGATAAGTGCTTTCTGTCAGGAATAAAATTGTTAACATAGTAAGTTATTAAGAAACTTATTAAAAAATCATTGAGATGATATTGATGAATAGCAATTGGATTAACATATATTATAAAGTTCATGGATTATTCAGATATTCTGTCCTCTCTTTTACCAGACATTTAAAGCTTTCATTTTCTTCATTAATTTTTATGCATGTTTAATTTAACTACAAAATAATATATTTTTGCATCGTCTTAATAAAGTACTAATTCGGTATATTTTGTTAATTATATCTAGTGAATTGTAAAAATGTATATTCATCTCCGTAATAGATTCAAAACAAGTATTTTTAGTTTCATGTATTCAAATGTTAAGTTCATTTTAATTTATATAATTAATTATATTAATAAACCATTAACATCATGATTTTGTTTTATTCGGATAGTAATATTGATATCCTTTTTTTCCAAATGCGAAGAAAACTGTGAAAATTTTAGAAAATGAATATTGTTCTCTTTCTTTTCAATGACTATACATAAAGTACAAAACGAGAAAAGATAACTGTTATGACAAAATAAAGGTAAAATTATTTTCTAGCATTACTTTATTATATAAAAGATTAAAAGTTTGGATATGACTAGTACAGTAGTTACAAGTATTTCAGATAATAAAACTGAATTAGTAAAATTCACTTAGCAGAATGAAAAAAAAGCGGCACAATTAAGTAACATAAAGTCTTAGTTCTTGGGGTTTTTGCTACATTTTCATGAAAACACAGGATTCAAATGTGTATAAATTCAACATTCCTTTGCTTAAGACCATAAAGTTCATTTTATATAGATATTATGAATATCATTTGAATAACGTCAGCATAGATTTGTGTTAAGATTAAGAATTAAACGAAATTATTATTTTGTTTAATATTAATTCGACCAAGCTATATTTTTCTTTTCTTCCTTCGAGAGGGTCTTCTTTAGTTAGAAACAAATAATATGTTTAGTCAGTTGTTTGGAATTTCAACTCATACATATTTAAATCAAGATCGTAACTGTACTTTTGGGAATCACAATGCATTTATCACCCTCCCATTTATCGTAGTATAATTCGTCTTAAGATTTCATTAGAAAAAAAAAATCTCTGAATTAGGCAGAGTTTGCGAATAGCTCAAATCAAATCCGAGAGGAAGTATAACTTTTTTTAACACTCTTAACCGTTTACGGTTGGATAGCATTTCGATTATTTCGAAAAAGTAGAACCTTGCCAATAAAAAAAATATCAGATTCCATTTTGCAAAAGAAAAAAATCAGGAAAAAACAATTCTTTTGAATATGTTTAGGTTTTCGGATATCCTAAGGAAGAAATTATGAAAAACAAAGAATATTTTAAGATGAATCAAGTGTATATAATAAGGACTATTATTTTGCTTGTTCCAAAAGAAAATGGTGCATTACTTTAAAAAATCTAACATAATTTCAATACACTATTTTTGTTAACTGCTTACTGTTCTTCGTTCAACAGAGGTAAATAATCAATGAATGCCAGCAATGTATTAAGGTGAAATGGTTTAAGAAGTTTAAGTAAAAATGTTTTAATTTTTTACATCGTTTCCTCTTATCTGATATTTTTGGAATAATACAGAATCCATACTTAAGTCGTTTCATTTATTCAATTCATATAGTTCCACTGCTTCCGAGAAATAAAGACCTTCCAGTTATTTCTATAGAAGTAATTAGCAAAAAAATCTGTAGATTATTGTTAATTTAACTACAATATGAGAACATTGAAAGTTCTCATAAACTTACTTTCCAAGCTCATAAGTTCATAGATGAAGATGCTTATGTTATAGTGGGTTCAAAGATAGATACAACTTAAAACGCAAGTGATGAATTATGAAAATACATTCATTGAGATTGAAACTATATTTCAAACAATGTTTCGGATGAACAAAGTAGATAAATGAGGTTCAAACTTAGGTAACTCCTACATTGTTTAATCACGTTTAAAAATGGTAAGATTTTCGTTGCAAATAGAACTGATATGTTCAAATATGAAATTAATTCAAACCAAAATTTTGTTCCAATATTTTTATTCTATTGAAAGCGTATGAAATTAATTGTATCATTTGTTATTTAAACGAATAATAAAAAACATATTCAATATATTTTTTTTAAAGTTGAGCTCTTGAAATCAGTTGCAAATGTAATAAGAATTGAAACAAAACTTTGTCCTAATGACACGTAACATATCAAATATAAAGAGAAAAGTACAAGACAAAGTGACATTTGAGGCACATAATACATTAACAATTAAATAAATGTGTATCCAAGAAAAAATTAGGAATAAAATATACTTTAGAAATAAATAATTGTCCTTTAAAAATAACTTTTTTCATTTAACTGAAACGGGATTAAATGCTAAAAATACAAATTTATTTTTCTTTGATTTGACCACGTACGGTATTCTACACAATTTCTATAAAATATCTGTTTCATTCTGACCTGCACATAGATAGAACTGTCATAAAAATTCAAATTTTGTTGAATATTATAAATTATCGTTAATAATTAAAACATATGGAACATTATTTTGCTTTTCAGGCAAGATTTGAAAGAAAAGAATGGTTTACACATTCTACATTACTGACTAAATACAACATGAAGAAACACTCTTCTTTCCTTTCAACCTCGCATGATTATATTTATATTTTTATTTCCTTATTATAAATGTTCATGATACTTATTATTTTTAACATTTTCTTGAAATAAAAAGGTTTTTTTTTTAAATATATGTCTAATACCAGTTAAAATGTATTCTTATTTTTAATAATTACTTTCGATTATCTCATTAAATTTATCAACAATACAAGACTAATGTACTGAATCTTCGAAAGAATATTAATTATATATATAAAAAAAAACTTTAATTTTCCCAAAGGCAACCAAGCACTAAAGATTCAAATACGTTCTTTTTATTGTCTATTTTTGAACACATTTTCTCTTACTTTCTTACACTTTACATGTTATTCTATACATTTCTATTTAAGGAAGAACGTGTTTTTATAGGTTTAAGAGATATTAGTTATTATTATTCTTATTAAAATATTCATATTTATTTAAACACAAGAATTACATGTTTATACTTATGTTTCAAATAGAAAGATATTTTTTAAATATAATTTCCAAATTATTTTTTTGTGTGTGTTTTCTTTCGTTCTTTAATGTAATTTGATTTTATTTATCATGTGTAACGTCTATTTTTTTAAAATTACTTATATTTTTAATGGAAGCTAAATAATAATTATATTTATTGAACACATAATTAGAATTCAAAATACAGAAGGAACTCCAATTGTATACGGTGTTTTTATCAAATGTAATTCCAAATATTGAAAATTCCTTAATGAATGTAATCAAATTCCTTTAACATATTTTATTAGACTTTCAAATATAGAAATAAAGAAACTTTTAAACTAGATTAAGATTTTTTTTTATAAAACCTTTAAAAGCTTAGTGCTTCTAAAATAACTTCAGGGACAATATTTACCAGCCTCACTTCTCACAGCCCTATATACAATAATTTGGAAATATGAATTAAGTCATTAGAGTAGATAAGGCATCTAAAACAGCAGTAATGAATTAGGAAACGGATATTACTGTTAATTAAATGAGAAAGTGAAGAATTATAGTGACCATTTTTGAAAATAATTTTTTTATTCCTTCTAAATTCAATTAGGATAATTGAATCACTTTCCGCTACCCTCCCACTAAAACATTTTTTCCTTGTCTAGAGTAGATATCTTTTTTTGTGATATAAGTTTCATTTTAATTCTAGAATATTTGATACTTTGTTTACAATTCAAATAATTATATGATTTTAATAAGTAATGTATTAGAAATCATTGTTCTTTTCTTGGAAAACATCTAATAATTTTGCAACATCTTTCATGATGTTCTTTATTTAATTTAGTGGGGGCATGAACTGCGAAGTCGTCACCGAAATCTATCTGAATGGGAACTTTTGACCTGTGAACGATATTCAAAATGTCTTTGTCTATCATAATTGGTGACAGCAACAAACCATCCAACCATTCAATAGGTCAAACATTTTTTCAATATTATTAGACAATCTAATATTGTAGAAACCTTCCAGAACACTTCATTAAGCGTCCACTGATTTGCAATATTGGCTTTCTGAAGGAACTAAGATTTCTTGTGTACTTTTTTTTTTATCTGCGGATCAAAATGTGTAACGTCAATAAAAAAAATGGAAATTCTTAATCGCCGTAACGCTCATGCCTTTTTAAGTTGCTGCCATCAGAATTCCTATGATAAATTTATGATTTTCTATAAATTGAGAATTTTCACATGCTCATTACGATTCAGACATTTTTACCGTTTTAGAGTATTTCTTAACTGTTTACGGGTTTAAAATTAAGTTCCTGTATTTTTTCGTTTAATGAAGTTAAATAGTAATGGCGTAAATGCATATCTCTTATATTTGTGTGTTTTTAAGAAAGGTGTAAAATATATGGAAAGTTGATACCGTAATATCAGAGAAAAATGGGAAAAATGTATAAAAAGAATGTGCTTCAGATTCCAAAGCATTATTAGTTAAGCTTTTATTCCTTGAGAAAATAAGTACCTAATGAATGGTAACTCCATGTATGTATTCAAGTGCTTTGCTTCTATGACTTTCCGGAAGGTTTCATTTCTTTTCCTTTAATTTTAAGCACAAGTTGTGGCTATTAAATAATGATACTGAAGCTGTATAATATTTTATTTTGATTCCATATATATTTACTTATTATTACCTTCAATATACGCCTCTCCTCTATCCCGACAACTAAAGGGAGAGGAATGTTGCAAATGAATAATTTATTTTCATATAGTCTATAAATCATTTAAAGTAATTTATCAAGTTCATAATAAGGATATATTTTTGGAGGTGCAAGTTTACAAAAAAAATTAGATGATTTATGACATAAGAAATCAAATGTGACTATAGAACAAAAATAAACATTTACTATTAATTAAGAGTAGTATTAAAAGCTTATTTACTTTTTCTCCACTTCTGTCATCTATTTTTAATTTTATAGTTGAGAAACATAATAGACTTTTTAATTTCGTGTAATAAAAGAGTCATGGTACTTTTTAAAAAAGAGTAAACGGAAATAAATAAAAGTTTATTAAAAATACTGCGTTTTAAAATGCCTCCAATTTCATTTTCTTACTTCTAAGATCACAACACACATTTCTTTTAAATTAGAGTCAGCTCGGCAACAAATATTTCAGATCTGTTATTTAATATACACGAAATAACGCAGTGGTAGTGGTTGTATTTAATGTATCGATATACTAAGCAACCAGTGTGAGAAGTTATAAAATAAATTAAAATATGAATATAAATGTTGAACTATCAATCTGAATACCCTAAAAATAATCTTTTGGAAATAATGCTGAAATTTTTGGTAATAAAATTAATCATAAGACAATTCCATTTATTTTATGTTATATAAGAGAGGCTTTGCATTGTATTCCTCTTTTATTCAAACTTAAGGAATATACTGTGATAAATATGTTTGCATTGAGTTATGGGGCTTTCGTTTTTTTTGAATAATAATTTAGATCTTAATTTTAATCAATTTATGTATAAGAAACTAAAGATTATTGCACCCTCTTTCAGTTGAGTTGCAAACATTTTGAAAAAAAAAAACATTAATTACTTATTTTTATTTTTATAATTTTCATCGTATGTTAGTTAATAATAAAAATATTATTTTATGTATTAAATACATCATTAATGTTTTTAAAATACTGTTTAAGGAAATTAAATATTTTATTAATGTTTTAAAAATACTGCTTAAAGAAATTAAATATATTATTATCATTATAAAAAAAATTTGTCATACACTCTACTTCTACTACAAGTATTAAATTTTAAGGTTACTAAAAATTTCTCATTTCTGCAAAAGAAAATTATTTAATTCCCTATTTCTCTTAAATTATTTCTTCTATTAAAGATTATGATTAATAGAATTCTTGAAATAAATATACATCCTAATAATAATATTGAATATTTGAGTACTACACATGCTATGTTTTTTAACATTCTACAATCTTTTAATTTAGAAACACTAAACTAGTACAAAATATTTCACAATAATCTATAAAGTTAAAGACACTTTACACAGTAAAATATAGGAAATATATATGAAATGTAGTATACACAATTAACCAATATATTTAATAGCAATATTTGTTATATGTTAAGTAAATTAATGCAAATTTATAGCTCTTACGTATCTCAAAGTATTTACAAGATATGGACTTCATTCTTAGTACTAAGCACAGGCAAGAAAATATTTAAAATACAATCTTGCTAATTTAATTATCTACTATCGTTAATTTAATGCATTTGTTGAAAAGTAATCGTGTGTTGAATTTCGAAAAACTGAACTAAATAAATTACTTTTTATTCTAATCGAGCAAGATATTTTGACATTATTGTAAAACAACAATATGTTAGGAATTCTTCACATTAAATATTAATTATGGAGTAGTCTATTTATCAATATTTTGAGAAATACTTTTCTTCAAAAAGTTAACATTCCTCGATTATAAATGAGTGAAAATGGAATTATTGTAAAACTGTAATCATAAAAAGCTCAAAAACATTCGATTCGATTAAAATAGTAAAGAATAAATCTTAACCCGACAAGAGAACTTTAACATTTAACGACATATCTGACTTGCTTATGAGTATTTTTGTCTCCATATGACGCAATACAAGAAAAATCCCCTAGAAAGGTAACAACTGAACAAGAAGTCGAAACAAGGCAATAAAAGTAAAAACACGAGATACTCCTACGCTTCGTAAAAGATTTTTCTTTTTCTTCCCGAGAAGGTGGGACTTAATGTTTAAGATATGTCACGCGTATCACTTTCAGAGCTGTTTACATGTCTATTCCTTGAATAGGTGGGGGATCATGGCAGGCGACAAGGCGTCTAACATGAACTCTCTTGAGGATCACGAAGTGCTGTACAACAACATATCTTAATGTATCAGTTTCTGAAAAAGTTGAATAGCTAGGTTTTTTTTATAAGAACTGGAACAGTATTAAAGTAAGTAGCACTTAGAATTTCATTTCATATAATATCTGTTCATTTCTCTTATACGAAGTACATATTCGTGGAAATAATGCATTAGGAAATCTTGTAACGGAAAATAAATGAAATACTATTTTGGCATGATCATTTACTATGCAATTTTTTAAAAAAAATTAAATGTAATAAAATTAACATACGCTTATTTCTTAAATATATAAATTACAATCTAGAAATGGATTTTTCATGTGCTGCATAACTAATGAATGCTTCAGAAAAACTTATGAAGAAAGGAAACACATAATTCCAATTTTGCACTTATCTTAACGACGTAATTGAAATTTGAGTATTATAAAAAATGTAATATGATATATTTGTACATAAAATCAAATAACGTATGTATTAATTAATTACAAATGTTTAATGATATTTTTTTTCTCAAAATATGTTACATATAAAAATTATTTTTATTTATACAGTAAATTTTGTAATACGTATTCATTACGAAAGTAAACTCAATGATATTATCTAAAACGTCATACATTACCTAAAACTACTAAAACATTTTAAAGCATTTTTAAAAAATATATATATAGCATAATTCACATACAGTTCACCAATAATTATCAGTTCATATCAAAAGAAAATATTTGAAAATGTATAAATGAATGGAAAAAAAGCAGTTTTTAATGCTATTTCGAAAGAAAAAAAAATAAATGTTAAAATACAAAAATCTTTTTTTTTTTTGAAACATTTAAATATAATAAAAAGTGGATTAAAGTCTTAAAATCAAAATAAGTATAGATGGGATATTCAGATTCAAAAAGTAGTATTACTTAAAGAAACTTTTAAATATTTTCCCTTAAAGGTTTTTTAATTTCTTTCAATCTTAAGAATCTAAAGTACCTGCTGTGATGATACTTATTTACCCTCTGATGAAATTTTACTGTTTATGTTTTCTTACTCTACATGTAATATGTTGTTTTCCGGGATCATAAAACCTTGGATATGAATTTTTGTATATTTTCTTTTAGATATTTTGATTCTACATTTGAAAAACCCGTAGAAAGTCATTGTACAATTATTCTTCCGAAGTGAGAATCATGTTTCCGATTATAAATATTACAGTAATACATGGTATTGCTATCTAAAATATATTTGAAAAGTAACAAACATATAGTAAGTGTTTGATGTAAGCTACATCGGAGCAAGTGTACTGCAATACAGTTTTGAGGTAAAAAATAACGCTTAAGATAATGGTTGAAAACGATTTTTAAAATGCGTTAAAAGAAGTTACTTGACCTATATATATATATATATATATATATATATATATATATATATATATAACACTCTTAGGAATTACGGCAATCTAAAAAGTTGCTTAAGTCTTCCAAGATAGAGTAAGTTAGGGAATAAATTGAATTTAGCAGAGCAAAAAATTGTACTCAAAAGAGTTTCTCTTTTTCCCAATGAAGATACTTTAATTTAAGTAAGAATAGTTTAATACTTTTTTATTAAAATTTTATTTTAATAGAAATATTACATTTTATACACATACTAAGTGTGTCTTGGATACATATCATTCATTGTGATACAAAGTGAGAAAAAAAGGAATGATTTTGTTTAAACTAAGTCAATATCAATGAACCTTAAACGTATAACTTTACATTTCTTCAGTATTTTTGAAAATAGATATTAAATTTGCAACTTGATTAATTCACTTATTTACTACAAATTTCTCTATTTTATAATTTTTCGCATGAAAGGGTATCATATAATTTCAAAGGCAAACATAACTTTTAGTATTAGCAAAGATATTTAGAATTCTTATAAGGAAATCACAACCGCATTTATTCATAAAAACTACGTGAAACTTTCAAACTTCTATAGTCAGTAACTCTTATAATAGACAGCATTTTCTTCAGTAAAACTGTAACACTTCTAAAAAGTACCTAAAAAAATTTAAAACAAAGTTTTCTTTAATATCTCCTAATAAATAAGATTTCAACTTAAAGCAGAAGGATATATCAGGTAAAAATTTCTCTAGAAGTGTAAGTAAAGCTTTTAACAATTATTTAATGAAGCATAATTTTCTGATTAACGTTTTTACGGTCACTTGGAGACTAAAGACACACCAAGCGACTTTTAATTAACATCCGAGATCGAAATTACCCCCCCCCTCCTTCCCATTTTCTCACCGAAAAGCGTTACTGAGAAGTAAAAAAAAACATGCCACTCGCAATTAACTGCTTTCTCTTCAACACCTTTACCACGATAAAATAAGATCGGTACCCATATTGTTGAAAGGAAAAAATTTGTTGCATTTTATTTACCAAAAATGCATCGTTTAAATGCAATGAAAAAACAATCTCCTATAATTGTAGCCATGGGTAATCAACGTAGCTAATTATTTCTTAAAGGTGGTATTTTTTTGTTTTTAATTTCATTTTCAGTCTTGATAATTTTATTCGGATTGGTTTCTTTTTCCATAAGTATCCTATTTATGTTTATTATGAATGTAAGTTGTAAAAGTTGAGTTAAAGCGTTTATTGGAGAAAAGAAAAGAGTGTATTTTCTCAATGACTCTGCATTTACTGCCAGCTAATCAGAAATAAATAAACTGTATAATCAAAGAAATAGCATTGATAACATGTCATCTGAGAGGGGGACTAATTTCCTAAGCTTAATGTACGCTGTTCACCAGGATTTGAAATTTCTTTTAATTTTGCTAAATAATGCAGTAATTTTAATACATTTTTTTTTAATTCGTTGCTTTTTAAAGTATGGAATAAAACATTTTTGCTCTGAATTAAATTACAAAAAGTTGACACAGTTTTTATTTCATTAAAGCTGAATATTGATACAACTTCGAAGTAAAATGAGTCATTCTGTTATTTTTATTACCATTAATGAGATTTATTTAAATGAGAGTTATGTTAAACAAATAAAAAAAAATCCTAAAATATTGTAAAGTTCATAAAAACCTAGTAAAGAAGACAAAGAAAGTCAATAGAGGAAATAAAACAATTTTAAATTCTGTTACTGGCTTTAAGCAGAAATGGGGTTTAAACATATTTTATGGATTTATATTCAACTACTAAGCAATGTATTCATTAATATATTTTGAGGCTATGAATTTCCTTTTAAAAATTTAATTTGATATTTACACAGTTTGAATGCTTCTGTTAATAAAATTATTACGGATAACATTTTGTCTAAAATTTTAATGACAATATTAATGTAAGGAATGTAATTAATAATTACAATTCTATAATTATTTGAAATCATATTACAACTCCAGAATGGAAATTTATTAACTTGATTATTAAATGGATCACTTTTGTGACAAACTTTGATACAATTTCCTTTTGTCTATAATTTAAAATTTTATGTCTAAATATTCAAACTGAATTTTATTATTTGCTTATATTGAATTTAATATGTAGACTATAAAGAAAGTTAGTTTTATCAAGAAACATTGTATTATATTTGATGATGATTATACCTTCAATATATCTTTGAATTATAAAAGATTTTTTTTTTCTCTTTAGTTCTCTTCCCAACAGTTTAAATACTTATATCTTAAAATATCACGAGCAGGTTCCTTTTTCATGGCTCCTTTAACTTATTCATAATTTTATCAATAAAATAAGTGAAATTTTCTTTAAGATCAGTATTAACTAAAGAATTATTTTTGAAAAGAGATAACATTACATATGTTATTTTGCTTAAATGTAATTGATAGAACATTAAAAGATTCAATATCCATATTATGAAAAAGGTTTTCAAAACCAGAGTTGTATATATATATATATATATATATATATATATATATATATATATATATGTATTTGCAAATTGGAACACTACGAATCAGATTTCGCTGTTTTCAAACAGATAGTGTTACTAGAACTGTTTAGGTGTAGATTAAGATGGAAAATCATGTATATAAAAATATTTATAATTAAGCATATGTTATTTCGCAGAAATGTTAACTACATTTTTATAGTGTTAGATATTTCAAATTGCGTGGCAAGAAATAGTATTTGCAGAGAATTTTGCTGAACTATTTTATTTTTAAAAAACTTCAGCTGAAGTCAAAGATTACTTATTAAGACATGTTAAGTATCCTCTGTCATACAGACAGAGCACGTTTGCCGTAATATATAGAGGCTATCTTAATACTTTTCAATATAATAATTTTGTTGTTGAAAATAAAAGACTAACTGGGCTAACTGAGACATTTGAAGATGAAGAGTTGGAGCCATTGATTCACAAAGGTTCATTGTAGTCATTAAGTGATTTGCAGAATCATTAGGAGTTGGTAGCACAACAGTTAGAAATTTTTGAAAGTTTTCAGAATGATTCAAAGGTCATGTCATTGAGTGTCATATTAGTTGAAACCGACAGACATCCAAAAGTTTTTTTTACGAGTGAATAGCTGCTTCAACAGTAGAAAATAAAAACTTTTCTGCGTCACATCGTGACTAATGACATAAATATATACATTACGATAAATCCAAGAGAATATAATTTTGGGATAAACCCGGCCATTCTTCAATATAATCGGAGTAACCAACATATAAGATTCCGAATTTCTACTCTGCATGTGGTGTTGAATGTAACCACAGCCTGAGCCGAGCATTAAAGGAAAAGTGGCCGCAATCCAAGAGCGGACGTAAATAAGTGATATTACAGCAAGACCACACTTCGTCACTTGTTGCAAAACCAGTAAAGGCCTATTTGGAAATGTTTAGACTGGAAATCCTTATCCAACAGTCGTATTCAGTGGACATTTCTCATTCACATTATCTCTTGTTGCGCGTGATGGAAGTCACATGAAGTTCGAATGCTCTCAGAAACATAGGAGAATGTCAAGGCTAGAGATGAACAATACTTTCAGCGACATTGTTTTACTCAACGTTTTCATTACCACATTAATTTTCAAAAAAAAAAATCTGTGATAACTTATTCAATCTCCTAATATATATATATATATATATTGGGAGATTGAATAAGTTGTAATAACAAACCTCTAGCGAAAATGTAAGTAGTGTCTCTATGGACAATCTTGAAAATTGTCTATAACGCGTACAAATATTAACAATATATCCGCATCTAAGATTCCTGAGGCATTGCATTTTTTTTGGTGTCTTGAAAAAACGTTTAGCATTAAAAATGTGCCGGCTCAGTTGAAATGTGAAATACTGACAAATATCTTAAGAGATAAATACTATAATGTTTTAGCGTATGCTGCGTTACAAGAATTTCCTGATTATGGTAAATTGAAAGCATTATTGTTAAAGGAATTTCAATTGACACCTTGTGAATGCCTAAGTATCTTTAAAAATGCACATATAATTCCGAAGTAATCACACGTCTAATTAGCTTCATATTTTAGTGTTAATTCTGATTATTATTGTCATCTTTACGAAATAAATGATTTTAAAATATTATGTGACCTAATTGTCTCCAATAAGTTGTATGAAACATTAGACTTTAAGAGAACAGAACACATTTGCATTCGAGAAGACAGGAATTTTTTCTAGTCTAACGGTTTAGTTAGAGAGTGTGATCTATTTTTTTCCATCTCGGGGTTAATTCCCTGAACGAAACTCCTAACGCGAGATTAGAAATGCAGAGAACAACCGATTTAGTTTCGTAAACCGTAGCCTAAGAGAACATAATTCAGTTCTAAAGAATATATTTGCAATCATGTCAATCGAAATAACTGACTCGAATGAATTTGTTATGTGTGTAGGGGGATAAAGGAGATCAAATTCCTTTTGCTCGTAATTGCCCGAAACACATCGAAAAAAATAAAAATTCATTGATGACTTCATCCGTATTAACAGACATGTCTGTCAAAACTGCGAGAAACAAGTAAGACAATATTGATTTGAGGCGATGGGAAGGAAGTAAAATGCTTAAAAGATTCTTATAGTGAACTAATAGTTTTAAATAAGCCTCTTTTTCCTGATAAACCATCTACTGAATCCATACAAATTTAAATTTGCTTTTGATAGTTTTGTGAAAGGTGAAACAGCTAGTTTTAACTTCCTTTGAACGGAAATGAGTACTTTGAATTGACCACAGCAATTTATCAACAGTGGGAAGGAGAGGTAATTTTTCCCGCTAAATACTTAGAGTTATTACTAAATTAATTAACAGCTCGCTCCAGAAAACGGACTATTGGACAATCTAACTCTTCCCTCCCAGACGAAAGTTTTTTATTTTTTATTTCAGTGGGTGTGTGAAATGGGTTTTTCCCACTTTGCTAAGAAGGGATTACGTAATAATGTTTCTGATTTGATCGTAAATTATTGCTCAAATGAAACACCGCATTAGACTGAATGTTAAAAATTAATATTTTATTAACAAACGAAACCGCAGTTTCGAATCCAGGAGATTTCTTTTGCAGAACGAAAAATCCTTGATAGTCAAATTGATGAGTGGTTAAAAAAGGGAATGATAACACATTCGTTTTCCAACTAGGCGTCACCGATTGTTTTGGCTAAAAAAAGACGGTTATTTGTGTTTATGAATAGATTTTAGGCAGTTGAATAAAAAAAGGGATTAAAGATTCATTTCCTATACCACAAATAGACGAAGCTTTAGATCATTTGAGAGAAGCTTGTGTATTCACAACGATTGACTTAAAAAACTAATTTTTTCGTTTTCCGTTGAAGAAAAATGTTCTAGTATTTAGCTTTTATTGCACATTCTGGTTTATATGAATTTTTGAGAGCTCCTTTTGGACTTTCAACTACACCAAGTGCATAGCAGAGATTTATTTACCATATATTTAAGGATTTAATGCGAAAGAATATTGTTGCAATTTAGGCATATAATTTTATTATACAAACCTGTAATAACAAAGAAGGTCATTAGGTTTGTTATTAATTTAAATTCAATATTATATATTTACTGATTTTTCTTGCAAAATATTCTTCCAAATTTCTCGCCTTTATAGTTGATTGCATAGCTTCAAAAATGATAGTCCATTTAGAGAATTTTCCCTCTTCCCGTTTTAAATTCATTGCATCACAAGGTGAAACAGGGGAAAAAAAGAATAAATATTACTTAAGAAATTATAAATGTATAACGTCCTAATAGATAAAAAAAATGAAGCTCAAATTGTTTTAAGGAAATAAAATAGAAAAAAAAATGCTTAACCTTCTAAGGATACAATAAAATATAAAAATAAATTACTTTCTTTGTAACAGAGTAGTTTTTTCATCAAATCCGATACAAACTGGTTCTTATTTTTTCCTACATTCTCCTTCTACTTTATTTTTATTTTATTCCAGTCTTCGTGTCTGTCGGAGTATATATCTTGACTAAAATACTGATAAAAATAAAAGAAGGAAGATAATGGAATGGAAAAAAAACCTCCCTTACGTTACTTTTCCAGTATCACATAAGAAAGAAAATGATATTCATATAAAACACAGACGATCACTGATATAAATAAAAATAAAAATTGATACAAAACATAGAATATTCTAATTTTTTTATCTAAAGGCTCTGATGGACTTAATATTTCATGTCATTTGATATCTTCATCTGTAACACGAGTTTCAATTACGTAAAATTTGATGATTGTGTATTAGAAATTCAAATGTACACTTTTTTCCTCATTCCAGTTACTTCAATAAATTTTTCATATTTTATTTCAGCGTCTCTTAACACATCTGAATAAATGGATGAATACACTAACATCATGTAAATCAATACTATCATCTTTAAGACTAATCCTGTATTCAAAATTCTGCACAGTTGACTTTCCCTAAATTTACATTGTTTAGGACTGTCTGTATTGTTTGGTAAATATTATGAAAGAAATATTATATTAATAAATAAATATTGATTTTCAACTCTTTCACGGTATTTTTGCTAATTGTATACATTACAATATTTATTATTATGTAAATATAATAAGACATTTTAAGTACATACATAAATTTATTCTAAAAGCAATAAAACATTTATTGAAAATAACATTATATGATGCAATCTTTATTCTCGGGTTTCTGTTTGTAGTTTCTTTCCATTTAGCCTAGTATATTATATCTGATAAAATTGGAAGGTTTTTTATCATTAAAATATCTATAATCGTTGCCGAAGAAAGATATAATCATAAAAAGTATATTTAATAATAATAATTTTTTAAATTTAGTAATAAATTTTTGACATCACATAATTGCGAGGAGACTAGTGGAAAAAAATAAAACTATATTATTCATTTTTACTAAAACTATATTAAGGCAATGCAATATTTTTACATTACTTTAACAACTTTTTTTGTATCGTTATATTACTCACAGATTTCAGTTGAAGAAAAAATAATACTAAAAATCAACTTATATTTTTGTATAAATGCTAATTATTAAACTTATTTTGTTTCTCATTCAAATTTTATTCTTTATCAGTTCTTTTCACAAAAACATATTTTTAATCCAATGTTTTTTTTTTAAAAAAAATAGGAAGAATGGGTATAAGCTTTAATAATGTTTTTATATAGCCATTGATAAAGTGAGAACTATGTATTATCATTAATTACTCAAAGTAATGAACTATATAGAGTATTTTGCAACTAATCTTATTTTAGCATTTTCCTTGTTTCAATTTAGATAATTAAATAAAATTTTCCGCGTTTTTTTCTATTTATAATCATCATGTAAATCTAAAAAAAAAAATATTTAATGTTATTTATTTTAGATTTATACTTAGATACAATCAAGAATTGTCGTAATGATATCACAGAAATCATAGTATTAAAAAGTAGTAACGTTAGTGTAATTTGTTATCGATGAAAAATTTTAAATGCGTAAGATGAGGTCGTTTTTTTAAAAAAAATGAAACCATTTTAGGCATTTACTGCAAAATAAGTGTACTACATACTACGAGGCATATACTGCAATTGCTTGATGTTCAATAAGTCTTAGTTGTAAGTATATTATACTAAATAATTATTGATCAGCATTGCTAAAGGTCATAAAATTTACTTAAGATCACCAGTTTTGGAAATGAAAATCAATTGCATAATGTTTAAAAATTCATGAAGAGTAAATAAAAATATTTAAGAAAAAAGTTGCAAGTTACCAATATTTGTGTGTTTTAATTAAATGAAATGAGAGTGAAATCGGATAGGAAATTTTAATAAAAACTAAAAGAAATAATATTTAATGTTCTTCACACATTTATCCAATATTAAAGTCTGCCATTTTTGTTTTGAATCTTTGAAATATATTCGTAATAAAAGAAATCATGAATTTTATAATGAATGTTTACTGATTGTAATTTTTGATATTTAAATAATTATAATTAAAACATGAATGATAAAATAAATAAAGATTAAATTAGTCTAACAACAGAAATTAAAGAATAATAAAATTCACTATCGAAATTTGATTTGGCTAGTATGTAAATATTACGCACTAATTTTTAAAAAAATCATTTCATTTTTCAAATAAATGTAGTAGAAAAAGAATTTAAAAATAAAAACCGGAAAGTCAGGTCTTAATTTAAGAATTTCAAAACTTGATACTCTTAGGTTTGGGCGTGAGGAAAAGTAAAAATGTATAAAATTTTTATAACTTTATGACACTTCCTCAAAATTACTCGCCACATTTTACTTTCCTTTTTACCATAATTATAATTTTTATCGTGTGAGAAATGTTCAATTGTTTGAATATTTGAGTTTTTTCTTTTAAATATTGAATCTGTGTAATCCATTTCATTTATTGTATTTGAGGATGATAAAAAAGTTACTGAAATTATTATTATTTTTTGTATGATCTAAGCTTCAGAGTTATGGTAAATGTGTCGCCTTAAATAATTGCCTTCGTTTGGCTTTGTTGAAACACTTTCTACTTTCGAACTAAGGCCTTACAAATATATTGTCAATCGAATATTTACATCATTTTAGAGCTTCAGGTTTCTTCCATATTGACATGTCCCCTCCAATTCCCAACGAAACTAATAGTGAAACGATAATGAGAGGTTATTTAATCTCAAACATGCACCCTAAGAAATCGCAAATGTGAAAATTTAATTAGGTGGCCCCATTTAAAATCTCAATATTATATATAAACACCTATCGTTTATTCTTCACTTTTGCAGTATAATATATTCTCATTTGTCCTCATATTTCATAATCTATAAGACATTCTATAGTTTCTTTGTTCATTTAATTACATAAACATAACAGTGACAAACACAATTTGTTACAACGAAAAACTTTGACTTTTAGAATCATAGTAAAAATTCAAAGAACATTGTATAAGTATTGTTTTTTTTATAAATTCTTTTTTGTGAATCAATTACGGAAACAGTTAAACTTGTGACTTATTACGAATTTAGCACCATAAGAACTAGTTGTTAGTTAGGGACAAGCGAATCAGTCGGGTGTGGACTAAAAGATGTAAAGAGGAAAATTGAAAGTATTCTGATCAGATATTCTATGATCAGCAACAACCGGTGAATTACAACTTCTAAAACTAATTCATACTTCATGTCATATAATCAGCTGTTTCTTTTAATCAATAGCTGTTTCTTAAAATTATAATTTTAAATTTTTCTGAAACAATATTGTTTTAATAAATTGTTATTTCTATTGAGGTTCCGGGGGAGATTTTAAATTTTCACGTAGTAGCATCAACCAAACAACAGATTTTTTAAAATAATTGTATAATATTCCAATATCTGAAACAGAGTATTAATGAGTATTCAGCTATTTCTTATCCACACAAAAACATTATAGTTATAATGGTATAACAGTATTCTTGATTTCAGAATTCCTTTGGAAAGTGAAATTTCTAAGACTTTCAGATTCCTCAGATGAAATGACGAAAATCTTTCAAAACTTGCTGTTAGCTATCAGACAATTTTCATGCTCTAGTTGGAATTCAATAGCTAATTCTTGATGAAAGCTCTGATTTTACTTCTTGTATATATGTCTTTGAAAATGCATTGAAAAAAAATACAAGGATCACTACGTATGATAAAAAAGGGTTTTGAAGGAAATGAAGCTTCAACTTCGGTGATTGCTGCTTTCCAAATTCATTTTGACGAATACTCAAAAATGCAAAATTGAAGAGACTCAGCGAAAAATGACATTGAATTCATAGAATATTTCTGTGGAACAGTAGGATGCTTTTGTTTCGGTAGTATACGCAAGAGGAGCAATGTGATATTCAAAATTTGAATGCTTTATGTTCAAAAGAGTAACGTCAAACAATACTCAGTAAACCGTTCACAAAACAATTTCTAAGGTATTTTACAGCTCCTGTATTTTGATGATAAATAGCTTCATTTTACTCGGCTTAAATATGACAGATTTGCCATTTAGGTAGATTATCGTTTGCAGCTTAGTGAAATTTTCTTGTATGGGATGGATTCTCAAAACATCCAATGGTTTAACTTGTAAGAAAATTTCGTACACTTTGTTGGCAAAAGAAATTTCTGTTGAAGGTAGAATGAGTCTAAATTAAAGATAATTGCCACTGATTTGTATAAATACAATTCTAAAGCGAGTCTTCTCAAAAATACTGCTGAATATCTAAAATATATTATTGTCTACCGATTTAAACAAAAAAGTGGTTGAGTCTTCAGCACAACATACAAAAACATTGGATACATGATATTCCCAGAATTCCTCCAGAAAATGATACATTTTTGCAACTGCGTGAAGTTAGTCGTAGATGTACTTCACCTGATAAGCCAATCAGACTTTGTGCGATCGGTTTCATACAGCCGTTTAAATTTTCGAAAATATTCTAGATACTATATGTATAAATTCCCGGATGTTATTTAGAGCATACAAATTATTATAAACTTCAAGAATATTCTTTATTTGAGTTCTATTAACCAACTGAGACATTGAAGTTTTTTTTAACAAAAAAGCGACAAGAATATCTTCTAAATACTTATAAAAACATGAACAATTGTGCAAAATATTTAGATGCTTATCACTAGATGGGTCCACCCTCTATCACATGACTCGTTAATCTTGATTTCTCTTAAATACAGAACAAGCTAATTAAAATGTAAAATATGCGATATTATTTATCGACTATTTTACATTATTTATCGATTATTTAACAGCAAGTTTTATTATATGCGATACTATTTAAATTATGCGATATTATTTAACTTTATGCAGGATTGTGTTTAAAATGTAAAATATGTGATATTATTTATAATGTAAATTTTGATTGTGTGTAAAATGTAAAATATGTCTATAAGATGTAATATACGTCTATAAAATGTACATGTCCTATAAATATATTTTATAACTAGCCAAAAGTTATCTGAGTGAATGAATTTGATGACATTATGAGTGAATATTCAATGCTTAAGGATGTCATAGGTAATTATAACGGCAAGAATATTAGACGATTTTTAGAATTCTTTTCTATTTCATAAAACATCGGTCGGTAAATTAAAATAAAAAAAATCGCCCTGTGTACAAAAACTACTAAAGACATGACAATTTATTTTTTACCATGGTGGAAATTGTCAAAAAAGTATAAAAAAAAGTATTAAACTTAATATCGACCTTTTCTCAGTTTATAAAGAATCTATAAAATGATTTAGATGCAGGCATTTACGAAGAAATTATTTTTGAATAGCCTTTAAATTTACTTATTGAGAAAATTGAAGTAAAAAACAAATATATGTTAAACAAGCTATGTCCGTCTATCTAGAATATGAATCTGAAGTATGAAATTGAGATGAATTTTCAGATAAAAGTTTCTTGATACAATTTAAAGTAAATAAAAGAATAAAAGTAAAGCAAAAATGTACAAAAAAGAAAACAACTATTTACACATAAAACGTTTCTGAAACCGAAATGGAAAAGAAAGAATCAAAGAATATTTACTTTCAGTCGATAAATAATATCGCATTCAGAACACAGAAATTTTTAACGCATTCAAAATTTTCAATTATGAAATTCGTTATATATGAAAATTAATTTTAACGCAAGATGAATCAAAAGTGCTATAAAATCTCTAAATGTATGACAGTCAAAATATATATGCTTTAAAAATTAAAGAAATAGCTAAAATTTCTTTAAGGAAATAAAATAAAGAAAAAAAATCTTAACTTTATTCTACGTTAAAATGAAAAACAATAATAAATGACCCTATTTGTAACAGTATTTTTTTCTCCATTAACTCCAATGCGAAGTTGTTTCCAACATTCTCTCCTTATTGTTTCTGTTTCTTTCTAGTCACTTTCTACGCCGAGACATATATCATGACAGAAACATGGATGAAAAGAAATAAAATGAAAAAAAGGAACTAAAAGAAAAGGAGTGCCATTATTTTACTTTCTAAGAGTAACTTTATGCAGGAAATTATATTTTCAAGGTGATGGAAATATAAAGTATAATAAAATTAAACATGTACAATCAGGGGTTGCAAAGAATAAATGTTGGGGCTGTGTGTAAAACGGATACTTTCTTGGTTTTTTTTTTTTTTTTTTTGTTAAGTTTTTACAAGAAATTTAAATTTTCATTTTCTGTAACAGTTAATTAAGTTGGGGTTATTTTTTTAATTTTCTATAATACTTAATATATTGCACTATTTTCGAAAACAAAATTGTCAATTTTACAAATAGTGTCCGAAAAACCGATCATTTATTTTTGTTTCCAATTATTTCAATACATTTTCCGAACTTAATGTAAGATCCTCTTATACGTTATAATAAAATCATTATTATAATTACATGCTCCTGGAGTACTTTTAAAACTGAAAGAGTGTATAGAAATCCTATGTAGCATAATTTCTTTTACTTCTGTAAGCTGTTTTCCACAGAGCCCTATTTTTAAGTTTGAAAATGAAATAAAAGTCACTGGAGGACGAATCCAGTGAATACAGTAGACATTCTAATAAGAAGTTTAATTTCATAATTGCCGCCATCGAAACTGTACAGGTTTGCACCCGTGCATTGTCTTGAATATGATCTTCTCTTTCAAATGATGTCATTTTGTCTTATATATTTTCCCTTAACCGGTTCAATAACTCTTCAGTTATCATTTATTCTTTTTCCAAGTAATTGGTGTAGATGATTCTGCGTGCCTCCACAAAAACCGTGAACCTCACATTGCCAGCAGATTTCACCGCCTTTGCTTTCTTCGGAATCGGTTTGCCTTCAAATATCCAGTTCTTCGACTGTTCCTTTATCTCTGAAGTAGTATTTCTGTATTCACTCAACGTCCACAGTTATGTATCGACGCAGAAACTCGTCAGGATTGAGACGAAAAAGTGCCAAAATCGCTTCAGAGTCTATCACAAGATTACGTTTATTTTCCACTGAGAGCAAACGTGGCTCCCTTACCGAGATTTTTTTAACACCCAATTATTCGTGCAAAAATTTAAAACATTGTACCATTTTTGATGCTTTGAGTGTCAGCTGATGGTTTTTCTAAGGAACCATTGGAGGACCATCGTATGATTTATATTAATGAATAATAAATTGATATTTTATTTATTAAGAAATATTTTTATCAACTTGTACGTCTTAATAGAAGTAAAAAAAATATTTTGATAAATATATATTTAATTTAACTAACTATTTTCTCATTTATTAAATATTTAATAAAAATATATGATCAGATTATAATTAATTACAATTATATATATATATATATATATATGTGTGTGTGTGTGTGTGTGTGTATAATTGTAATATATATATATATATATATATGTGTGTGTGTGCATATAATTGTAATATATATATATATATATATATATACATATATTTCTATTCGTTTGAATTGTATTTTTTTTTCATTTCTGAGTTTTGTTCTAATATTGTATCATATTTTTATGATAACAAAAGTATTTAATGAATAACCAGTAACAGAAATTATGGGAGGAGTGCATTTACTATTACTTATTTTAACTATCTTTTTTAAAATATATTTTAAAGTATTGCTCATTTTAAAATAATAACATCTTACAAATAATGCATCAAATGCAAGATAAAATAAAATATGTAAAATAAATTCATGGAATGCTGCAAGTATATAAATACCTTACAGTAAATTATATTTTTAGAATGATTATTTCTATGCTCATTTTTTAAAACTAACCTATGAAACGTTTCCACATTCAATTGCTTTAAATACTGAAGTTAACTATGCTTATACAGTAAATAATATACTTAAAAATTGCTTATAAGCTAAGAATGACAGGTTATTCTACATTATTCAAGGAAAAACACTATGATCTTCTTACCACAATTATTTATTTATTTTTTTACTTTTTAAATTTTTACTATAGTGAAATATTTTGAATTCTTATTTGAAAATTTTATTTACACAAATAAGAAAATCAATTCTTCATATGTTTATCATTTTATTTCCATTCAAAACCTGCATTTTTTTTTTTTTTTGGTAGAATGAAATAATAAATAATTTGTAGTGAAAGACATAAATAATGTTATTGACAATTGTTATGGCAAAAATATTTATATGTTATTATTGTTATCATAGAAGGGCGTATAAGAAAACTGGACAAGTAAAGAAGGAGAAAGCACTCATAGAAGAAAACAAACATATAAATAAAATAAATGACCTTGAATGGGTGACTTAATGAGTGAGACGTTGTTACTTGTTGTCACTTTGAGGATTGTTCTATGTCCATAGTTTGAGGAGAGAGCGGATCATTGAAGGAGACAAGTCCTCCTACTCGAATACTCTGGGGAGTCTCATAGTGTAATACAGTTATAAATACACTGAAGCAAGCCTCTTATTGTGATGGTTAGTGAAGAAACACAAATTTCTATAATTTCGCTCCATTTTCGACTTAAGCATGTATGTTATAGGAATATTTAGTTTGAATTAATGCAAAGGAGAGATAGTAAATGCCACTGAATGTTTCAATTTTGCGCTACAGTTTCAGTGATTTCTTATAAAATTGGTGAACTTTAATTTTTTTATCAAAAATTATCGAAGCTTTAATTCATATTAAATATGTGAATGTTTTAGTTATAGTTTTATAATTAGAGTAAATAGCAAACAATTTTATAATTAGAGTAAATAGCCATATGATTTGGTAAGAAGCTAAAAATTAAGAAATAAGTACACAATCAAAGAGATATTTAAATAATAGAGTATCTACAAACTAAACAATTTGCTTTATATATCATCCGATAGTTGGGGAAACCATTCAGTTGTTCATTATTATTGCTACTTAAGTAATAACTTTGTCATTCTCTTTGATAAAGACTTCCATATTTCAACTAATTCCCATGTTTTGTTACATTTCATAACATACTCAATAAAACCTTTATCTATGTATATTATATGCTAAATATTTTACTATTGATGTACAATATTATTTCAACCATTTAAATTGACCGCTATGTCTGCTACCTTATAATAAATGAGAAACGGTTAAGCATTTATCATCAATTATATTATTTAATTCATTTTTGTTCACGAATTGGACCTGTTAGAGCTAATGAAACTTAAGTTATAATATTTTAATTGACTCCACCATTTGTTTTATAAATAAAAAAAATCTTGTTTTCAATTATATTAGATTTCGGGATTTAATTTTATTTAAAACTTATCATAACTTTTAATAGCTTAGAAAATTTCATGGCAGGATCAAACCCAAATAAGCTGCTGCCTGGCAAGCAAATCAATCGCTGATTGAGCTGCGTTAAAAAAAATACTTTGTATTTCCTATGTATGTTTGCATATTCTGAAACTTTCATTTGCTCATTCAGAAAATACAGAATAAAAATCAGTAGTAAAATCAACTATTAATTATGTATTCCTACTTGTTGTATTAAAGTATTCTATTTCAGAATACTTTAGTCCTGAATGCAAGAGTACTGAAATGGAGAATAAAATATCTTTTCAATGACTTCTACAAAAAATTACAGTCTTCTGTAATTACTAATTTTAGTTAAGGAATATTTAAATACATAAAATATTAAAGCAATTTCATATTTCAAATAATTACCAAAGCATGACGAAAAGCAAAAAGTATTTGCTAATCTAAAGGTAACGCAATTTTTTTAAAAGAAAATGTTTGATAGTAGCGGATGCTTTTATACTTTGGAAAAAATAATTAGGTCTGATGTTGGTAAATGAAACATTTAATTGAGGCTAGGGAAGCTAACAAATACAAAATGGTTCGTGATACTAGAAGGTTAACATTTAAAATAGTTTTATGTTTCAAAAGAGGAGCACCAAAACGATTAATTAAAAAAATTTATATACACTGAATTTATCACAATGTGGTTAACAGTTCCAAAAAATTTTTGATTTAGTTCAGTTCCCTTAAGCGAGAATTAAAACAAATCCAATTTATAATACATATAAAATATTCATATCTATATATAAACATACGAAAGCAAAAAAATTATTTTTTTATGGATTTTTATTTTCATTTTGCTTATTAAATTGACTGCATGTCACATTTTCACCTTGTTTTGCATCCTTTTACCAGTAAGGGTTTTTGTCCAATCTCGCTATTTTTCGCACTCTTTTGGATTTTCTATTATTGAAATTTATAAAGCGATCTTGATTTTTGAAATTTATTTTCTTTACCAAAGCGATTTCACTGCAATATGGATACAGAGAAGATCCAACATTTCATTTGGAAACTTTCTTGAACATCATTTCCCATTAGATGATAAAAAAGTATACAGCTGTGACATATTTTTTCCGAAATCGTGAAAATTTATCTTCTTCATTATAAAAGCGAAACTTATGGGCATCTGTTCAAACATGTTGTTTGATACCATCGCACGGAGAAGCAAAACTGGGGCAATTGAATACCAGACTTTTTAATTTTGAACCTAGATCAAGTGACAAGGATAGCTCCTCCCTCTCCAAATTTTCACATCAGGCCGATGGGAGGACATGTGATCTCGAGAGATTTGATGCGCATCAATTCTGCTACACGGTGCGTCTTTAATGGCATCAGGATTCGAAACTACTACTGCAAGAAATGCAGACTGAAATTTTGCGATTATGAAAAGTGGGCTAAAGAGGCAGCTCTTCTATTTCCAACCAAAAAAATGTTTCTTTTTCAAACCTTCTTCGGTAAGACCTTGTAAATGAAGCAAAATAATTCGATGTGTCATTTATTTGAAAACATCTAAATATATCTAAATTTCAGTGTATTCTACTGTGAAAATAGATATGTTTTACATCTCTACAGAATATTGCAATAAAGAATTTTCTAGTCAGCACATGTCATCTGTATGAGTTTTAAATAGTCTGCATGGATCGAACTTTTAAGATTTTTGGGAAAGTTACAGAAATTGCAATGTCTCTTCCTATCAAATTTATTTTTGTTGAAATGTCAGAGAAAGGATCTTTAAAAATGTAAAACTTAAGATTTAGTACACCCTATCAATGCAGATGTTAAGTCAGTGCTCATAACTTCAAAAATTATATGTTCAAGCAACCAATTAAAAATTTTCTTTAATAAAGTATTTCAATGCAATGGTTGTTTTCAATAACTATGAGATTCAAATCGGTTATGCGAATGTAATTTAGAAACATGAAATACCGTTACGTTCATGTGGTTATCTTGCTCTTTTCTTAATGTTACAAAAATTAAACAAATTTAAGCATAATTTGTTTAATGTAAAAATTAAAAATATAAATTCACAATTTTAATACTAGAAAATAAAACTAAATTTAAAGTTGCTTCTTACACATATGGTAAATAGATTTATTTCCTTTTCGGAATAAAAAAAATTATTGTTATTTTAGAACTTATTATAACTAAATATTTTTTGGAAAATAGTTTATAAATATATTTTACGTAATATTAGACCTGAGACTGTAAGGCAGGGATGAATATACGAAGAAAAAAATTTACGAAGATGAATTTTTAGAAGATTTTTTTTTTAGAAATTTACGAAGATGAATTTAAAATATCTTAATAATAAATTCTGGTTCCTATTTGATTTGCTTAATTAGTTATAAATTTCGTATATGTAAAATATATTTTTTAATTTTATTTTTAAATGTAACTTTTCTCTTTTTATACAATTTTGCTGAAAATTTTAAAATCTTTAAAACTCTTGCATTAGTGCAATTTCTCTCTGTCTTAAGTTCATTCTATATTTCCGATTCTGACAAGGTTTGAAACTCTTGTTACGATAAAGTTAGTTTTGTGTTGTTTTTTTTTGCGAGGTAGTTGTATCCTGTAAATTTCTTCATTTTTTTAATTTCAATGGTTGATTGTTTTTTATGTCTCGCATCACTGGATAATCTTTGGTTAAGTTTCTCTCTTCATATATATATATATATATATATATATATATATATATATATATATATATATATATATATATATAT
>BMAW01122315.1:58245-81375 GCA_019974015.1 Nephila pilipes | reverse complement strand
TTAATAGCAGTGAATAATAATGCATAGTAGTGATTATCAGTGACTTTTTAATATCAGTGTATAATAATTCATAATTTGCAATGCTGCGTATATATCTCATAAATAGTAGTGGATTATCTGCGTATTAGTATAGTTGCTAATTACCCTCGTGCAATAATTTTCCCTAAAGCTGATTGCAAAGTCTAAGAAACCATGTTCTGCTATAGTATTTCGCTACATATGGGGTAGCTGTAATTGTCAAATAATAAAATTATGTAGACGAAATGGATTCTAAATTTCCACGAATACTTAAAAATTTCATTCATTTTAAAATACTTTCTTGGATCTCCTAAGCTAAATTTCTTGATATTAATTTATGATCACAAAAAAATTTCAAAGTTATAACTCAAGGACATTTTTCATACTCACTAGAATATCACTAGAATTTTTTACTTATGGTCTTTGAATTCAAGTTTTAAAATTAAGAAATATTTTGCTCAAATTTTAATATGTGTACTTTTAGTATTCTTACAGGTATTCTCACATAAATGTTGCTTATACATTAAGAGCATCATTTGCTAAATTTTTGTACTTTTATTTTTAGAGATAACTATATGTTTTTTTTTCAGAACTATTAATATCCGTCTTACTTTATTATTTGTTTGTGTATGACTTCATTACATTTTATTCATTTTATTAATATTGCTTCTCGTTACACTTGATCATCTCTGTGTTGAAAAAGCAATTAAGAAAAAAATAAACTTTTAAATCAATATCTTGTCATTTTTCATTTGTTTTATCTTTCTCTTTCACCCGAACAAAAAGATGAATATTTACCTATGCACACTGATGTCACTGTTCATCTCATCACTTTACCGTAATCGGTTAGCTGATTTTCGTCTTCTTCTTTTCGTTTTATTTTTTTAATAAAAGAAATGTGCATACTTAGAGAAGAGAAATCTTGAAGAACTGAAAATTACTTTTAATCAGAATCAGAGAACCAATTTTTAGAGTCAAGTCATTTTTTCCCCTCAAATGATTATTTAAACGAATAAAAAAATTAATAGTTGTGTATAAAAAAAAGAACATGAAAAAATAATAATTGCTAGTGTAAGAAAAAAGAAACGTTATACGAAAAATCTTTAGAAGAGGAGTAAGATCATTTAAATGGATAAAATATGAAAGGTTGTGATTTAATCACTTTGAAATTGAGTTTCAAAGATGTAGTTTTTACGAAAGTATTATTTTTAACTTATACGGTTTGATTGAAGTCAATCTTTTTTTCTTCTCAACTTCTTTATCAAATTGATAATATTATACTAAAATTTTATTCATAAGCTTAAAATATAGTGAATTTTCTAAGTGAATGTCAAATAATCAACGATAAAACTTATTTTTAAGGCAAACATAAGTGTCTTCGGTTATAAGTGAAAAAAATATTTCAATTTTAGCTTGTCAGAAAAAAAAATATTAATTTTAAATTTGATTTTTGTTGTCAAGATAGTAGAAAATAGAAAATTACATTATTCAAAATTTTCATTGGAAGTTACCTCAATTATAAATTATCTTAAATGTCACATACCTACGATTTTAAAAATATTTTTAATGGTTTGGATTATTACAAAATTCAAAAGAAATGTGGTTTAAACATTCATGATACTTTGATTCAAAACGTGGATGAAATTAGTAAGTTATATTTTTATTTATCTATATTTGAATAACATACTACCTTAAATGATATCTTAATTCATAAAAAGTATAGTTTTTGAATAATTTAAATCCCAATATAATCAAATATTTAGCAGTTAATTAATTACTTTGTTTCAGGATTTTATAGCTATAATAAATTATTTCATTTACATTTTGTGACTTATATTGCATTTTTATTTATTTAAAATTAGAGATATTAAATAAATGAGAATAACGTCTTCAATTTAAAAAAAATATAGTCAGTGACAATTACATTAATAAAATAATAACAATAATAAACAGGACTATCGTTTAGTATACTAAAAATTACAATAATTAAATAAATGGCAAAACATTGTTTTCTGAGTGCATAATTTTCTTCGGGTCAAATGATATGGCCAATAAAATACAATATTGACATGAAAATAATTAGAATTAAAATTAGTATTTAATTTCTTATCTTATATTTGGTTCATGCCACTTTACTGTTATTCATATTGATTCTATTAAATCTTTGAAACATTTGATCTTTGGTTCTTTCATGTATGATTTTTGCTTGAATCTCTTCTTTGTCGTCTTCACGCATCCTAAGTTAGGCTCTTTTGTGCCTGTATGATCGGTGACGCATGTGACCATAGATAGTGAATTCAACGTTACATATACATCTTGTTATATACCACATTTTGTTTTTATATTTTTGAGTAAATTTATGATATTGCGAGAGATATTGGCTACGGTCTTTGTCATTTTGAACCTCGTTCAAGACAACACATGAAGTAGCCCCTCCATCATCAAATTTCCCAACACTTCCATTAGGAGAACTTGGAGCCTCGACAGAGTTCACATGCAGGAACTCCACTTCATTTCCGATCTCTAGTGATATGAGTATTTGGATCCACGGCTCACCGATACAACTTCGATCATGAGTACCACGGCCTCTGATGGTAAAAAAAATGTTATATTTATGGTAAGTATGTAAAACCGAACCACAAAACATTTTTACATTACATTAATAACTCTTTATATGCAGATATCCATCTCGAATGCTTAAGATTAATATATTTGATAAATATAATATCAGAGATAAGTCAGTTTAATTTAAGATTTTGCTTGCATTTCAAGGAAAAATGGAGTCAGTGAATGTGATATCATATTTAACCATTAGTAGATTAAGCAAAAATTACTTACTGGCAAAACTAATTAACATTTCAGAACTTAAGAATAGAACAAAAATACATTTACAGAAATAAGAAAAGGGTTATTTAGGGTCGGAAATTCTACAAAAAATTCCACCAAGAAAATTCAACATTCATCTGGAGGAGCATTTAACGAATATGATATTAATATATACTCAAAAGTATAAATTATCAGAAAAGTTACAAATTTAACTTAATAAAGAATTAGTACTGTACAACATATTAAATTAAATGTTATATATTTAAAAGAATATTTATTACCATTTCAGTATTAAAAATAAATTCAAATTTTGCTTCATAAATTTCAGTTTAAACTAACTAGGAAATCAAAATTAATGTATACATACATACATACATACATACATATATATATATATATATATATATATAACCGGACTAGTCTTAAAAATTAGCTTTATTGAAAACATTGTACAAATGTCTTTTAGATCCCTTTTGTTACATTCTCCCCTTCCCTATCAATACATCGCTACATACGGGTTTTCCACTGTTCAAAGCGGTGCTGCAGGTCATTAGGTAACACCTTCTTCAGTAAGTCAGCTGCTTTTGCCTTCACCTCTTCTACAGACTGAAAATGTATTCCTTTTAATGCACTTTTCTCTTTTGAAAACAGGCAGAATCGCATAGCGCGAGTTTTGGTGTGTGCGGGAGATGCTCGATCACTTTAATGCGTTTGACTGCCAGGAACTGTTTCACACAGAGTGCATTGTGCACTAGGGTGTTTTTTTCGTGCTTGATTTTTTGATACTAGTTGTGCGTAAACTTCCGTCATATGCAAATCCTCTGTCAAAAATTTTCTTTTTTTCTCTTTGTCTATGTTCGTAATATCTTGCATAATTGGAACACTCAAACGTCGATCTATATGCACGATTTCACTAATTTTGTTAATGTTTCCATCAGTTCCTGATGTCACAGGTTGACAATAACGTTCTTCATCTTCAACAACCTTCCGAAAATCCTTTGTACCATTAAAAAATTTGACTGCGTGGCATGCAATTATCTCCAAACACCTCCATTAACAATTTAAAACATTCAGTTAAGTATTTTTTTTAATTTCGCGTGGAATTTCAAATTTATGCGCTGCTCGCTTTTTAACCTTATCATGATTGCGGCATTACGGCACAACAAAATCTTATTCAAAAAAGGACAAAAAATAAGTTGACCTAGATAGAGGAACTGAATAAAATGCAACCAGTCCGGGAAGCATCAGGGTAAACTACGTATTCTCTATTCTCCTTCCTACACAAACACACACACACTCATATATATATATATATACATACATTTCCTCTTACGGATACTGTTAATTTAATCTGAAAATCTATGACCTGGTAATTACCAATGACGCTAATTATTTTTAAAAATATAGTATTTTATTACTTATTTTATGAAGGTAAAGTACTAATCATTGCATTAAATTAAGTATTTTATTATAAATATATGAGGAAGATAACGTTTTTTTTTTGTTGTTTATTAAATCATTTGAAGTTTCCTAGATTTGTATTATTGTGTATCTTATGACATTTATTTATTTTAAATGTTCACATGAAGAAATTGCTTTCTTATAACGTGAATGAGGGGGAAACGCTTTTAAGCTGAAATCAATAAACTTGAGAGTGCTGCATTTCTTGCCTCGTTAAACCATCAAATTGACACTTAGGCCTTTCTAGTCTTCAGAAACGATTCCGAAATTATTAGGTAGCTTAATAATATAGGGTGGTCAATTTTATAGCCCAGAATTCGATAACCAGTTTGGTCATTTTGTGGGCTAAGATGAAAGGGAAGATTCATTAGCTCTTTTATATGATGTGTTTTTATGTTTTAAGGGAGATAATTCTTGATTATTTGAAGTGATATTCCGAAAAATATATGTTATTGAGAATACAATGAGAGAAAACTACATTTCTAAAGATATGCATGTTTTTTCCTTGTAATTAATATAACTGTAGATAGTAACATTGTGAAAAATGTATGAATCATTGAAATAAAAACTAATATTCAATTATTAAATAGTTACTTTCCACCAAATTTTCAATAATAAACTTTGGTTTAATGACAGTGTAAAATGTATGTTTTAAATCCAACTAATGAATGCATTGTTTTTAAATTTCTCACTTAATGTTTTTTTTTTTTTAAAAAAAACCTTCTTTAAAACAAGTAAGAATGGTGAAACAGAGAATTATATAAATAGAATATATGCGATGTAACTCTAGGAAAATAAATTTGGAGTATTTTTATTATTTTTTATCCATAATCCAAATCTTTAATTAAATAAATCCACACTGAAAAACTGGAAATATTGATTAGTTTAATTTTCTGTTACATTTTCATGTAGATGTGAAAGACAGTGTTCGAGAAATCTTGTCTTAAAGCAATTTAAAACTTAATGTTCTTACATTTCAATTAATATTACCCATTTTTTATCAAATTTTTTCTTTGAAAAATATTATGATTGAAAAATCCGTTAATTGTTTGCCATGGTATCAATATTTTAATGAAGTATTCGAAGCAATTTTTTGTTTATTTGTAAGTGGGTTTCTTAAATAAAAATGAAAAAAATGGAAAAAATTGTGGATACAATTAACGGACCTATTTAAGAAGAAAAGCATTCATGTTACTGATATCGTTAAGATACACTCTGTTTGAATTTCAAAATACTCATGCTAAATATAATAATTCTGAAATAATATTAAATTAATTTAAGGCAACACACATTTTTCGTAAAAAGGGAATTATGTGTATTTCAAATTTACTTAAGTTGCTATATGGAACTATTTACTGTAAAATAAAAATTATTTCCAGAGCTAATCATGAAAATTTTCATATTTTTCACAAAAATAGTTTTAATTTGTGAAAAATATACCAGAATGGATATTTTATTCCCTATATTTACTCAGTATAGTTTAAATGAATCATGTTTATCCGTTTTACTATCGGAGGGAGAAAAAAGAAGTGCTTCTCTGGGCCCGCGGCTTCTTACCCCGGAGTGTAACGCTGTGTCCAAATGATTTTAGATATTAAGCCTAATTAATGAAACAAATTCCTCTAAAATCGGCTGTTCATTAGAATATTTTGGTTTTTACTTATAATATTTACAATGTATTAAACTTAATATATACGAAAGAAAAGGGGATTTAATTGAAAATTCTATGTATTATACATAAAATTTCATAAGAAATCATATCATTTAAGAAAATACAATATATATATATATATATACATTTGTTACATACATTTCATGGTGTAATGATGTACCATTACATGGAATATTAAGTATAAGAAATGAATCATATTTTGCTGTTTGGTATTTTTATAAGAAACAATTCTTCAACGCATAGTCCAACGTCACATGTCTTACACACTTTTTTTGTCAACTTTTGATGCTTCACACATGATTTTGAGCAAAGACACATTTTCTTTGTCCTTTTTTTTTTCATTTAATGGCTATGTACAGATTTGGATTATTTTCGCTAACATTATTGTCAGATTCATTCATTAATTCGCAAATCTCAATATCAGATATATACTTTTTTTCGTCATGACTGTCGTTAGAAATAAAAACCGATCGAATGAAACGAACAGCTGGGAGCATCTGCTACTAAAAGTCCTAACCCCCATAAACATCCAAAAATTCTCATTCGAACTTCTAAGAAGAAAGAAAAAAGCAAACCGAATAAAGTGCAAACTTTAATTCATGTAATTACATTTAAAGAGCCGCGCAGCAGCACGTGCTTTTAACAATTACTCTCCCCCTCTTCTGAAAGCCAGAAGTGAAATCTAAACCCATAACCTATCTATATAGAATTCGCGGTATTGTAACGCCATATAGTAACATTAAAAAACTGAAATAAAACGTTCTCACCAAGCGTGTCTCTATTGATGCGATGGGCCGTAGAAGACACTCACGGAGCGTCTCTAATGTGATACGTTGGACACAGGAGAGGAAACGCGAGCATATTAAATATGATACACTGTTAGTGAACGTGTTATATAAGTTACAAAATTATATATAAAGGTTTTCAATTAATTTTTATCGTATCTTTATTTTACAAACGTATTCATTTTACACTTAATTTTTATAGTATTTGATATATCCTTTTCAAATCTATCCTTTTTCTCCGGTATGTGTTATGCATATTATAAGATAGAGTTAAGCTATGTTAATTTTATGTCATTTTTTCAGTTTCTCTCTATATTTTTCTCTTAAAGATCATTTAATTTTGTTACATGGTCTTGCCTTCCGTTTCTTTTATAAATGATGTTATTTTATTTTTTTTTTTCTTTCTATAAATTTTATTTCTGCTTTCCTTTTTTCTTCACATTCAGAAAGAAATAAGAATAATAAAAGAAGAAAAAAACAAATGGTAAATTCAGTGACTAATTAGACAAATAAGTTACATTTTGATTCAGAGCAATATACCTAAGCTAACATTTACATATAAAACTTTGTTTAGATAAACGTTGTGTAAAGTGTATAATAGCAAGAGAAAGAGATAAATGAAAATACTGTGTAAACATTCATACATATAATATTTTAAAAGAAATTGTAGCAATAAACATATAAGTTTTGTAATTTTTTTATTGATCTGCTGAAAAATTACTTATCAAATACATAAAGCAACCGATTCATTTAAAGGGAGTCCATTAAAAAAATTATAAAATAACTATAACCACTTTTTTTATTTTAATTTCAATTAAAAATGATTTTTATCGTATGGTTTTGAACAGTTTTTGATGAAAAAGCATAGAAAGAAAATTGTGTTCCCTTAAATGTTTTTTTAATATTGTTCTATAAAAGGAGAAGAAGAATTAAACCTTATGAAAAATATTTACTTCTAAAATTAGTTTCACATTTTTAACTAATGTTTATGCTACAGAAATAATATAGTTACAAATATATGTTTATTAAGTACTAAATTATTTAACATTTCTTTCAGTTTATTTACATTAACAATTACATAACAAAAGGTTAGAAATTACTTTAACTTTGAAAATATTTTTACACAAACGTCTATAGCTCTCATTTAATAATTTTGTAATCTAGTATTTGTTCTTGGATAACAATTTGGTTTTTGTACGTATTATAAGAACACAAGACACATATATTGAATTACTCTTACCTTGCATCATTCAAGTATACTCATCAATATTTATATCTCTAAAAATGACATTATATACATTTGATTTATCATTAATTCTACTGGTTTGAGGTATTGAATTATAAGATGTACAGGTACCTCACGGCTATCATCCCTACCAAACCTGTTTAAGGTATCCGTACACCTTCGAAGAAAATTTTTTGAAATACATTGATATTTGTTATAAAAATACTTTTTTATGCTAAAATATAACCTAAAACTATGAAAAACACACTTAATAATTTGCTTTTAAATCAAAAAAAAATTTTGGAGTGAAAAACATAGTGAAAATAGTACATAAATTGATTATTAGAATAACGCTCATAACTCAAAAGTAAACAAAAATATCATTATTCTGTAACTTTTATCTTATTCATCATAACATTTTTTGGGGCTGGTACTACTTTCATGATGAAAATCTCATTACAATAATTTTTATTGTGTTTCGAGTCAAATAACAATGAAAAATCATAAAAAAGTTACAACAATACATGATTTACACCTTTGTTACTAAAAATATATCAATTTTATAATCATGAAAGTGGTAGGGGTCCTTAAAAATTGTATAAGGAAGACACTTGCAAAATTTCAATTAATTTGGTTCATAACTTTTTCTGATATCTACGTTGCCATATGTAAATATGTCAAGAAAACTCATTTTGAGAAAAATCAAAAACAAACTTTCAATTGCAATTTTTAATAATAAACATAATAAAATATATTTAAAATGCCCCTGATTTATATATAACACCTTCTTTGCTTTCTAATACATTAATTTTTTTTTTCCTAAGAGCTCTGAGTATTTTTCGACGCTGCTTTACATTTGGTGTTGAATGACGTGCAGCATCAAAAATTCGACAACTGTCAAGGTGTTTGTAAGATTTTAAGGTAAAATAACCAGGTGTTACATTTAATTTCCTTAAAATTTCAACACAACCCTTGTACCCATCATTAAACTGTATAACAGCATCCAATGCACCAGATTTTAAAATTTTAAGGCACACGAAAACCTCTTTCGGTACCCTCTGCCAAATTATGCCATTAAAACATTCATTGGCATTCTGTGTCTTACCATGAAGGCACTTTGACAGAAGTTCTTTAGAACACAGTTCTAAATATGTAGGTTTAATTAAATTTAATACATCATTGGATAAGCCATTATATTTTTCTTTGGGCTTTTTGCCGCATGACAGTGCTCGCTGATAATAAAACCAGCTATCTTTCCCGATAGGGCACTGTCCATACATGGGTTTCTTGCCACTCGATGCACAGTGGTACAAGGCCGCAATGACGTTCTGTTGAAGTTTGAGTAGATTGCCAACATTACTTCGAACAGCAATTCCATAGTAATTTTGCAATCTGTCAATAAACGAATCGGTAAGTTTACCTTTACCAGATAAACTTTTATTTTTGGATTTCAGTTTGCGCAATCTCGCACCTACTCTTTTCTGAACATGCCCAATGCATTCCAGTTTAGTTACGCTATCTTTCCCATATGTGTCTTTCACGCTGATGAAGCCTTTAGAATCCCCGTCTCCATAATAGTGTGAATACTTCAAACCTTGTTTCACAATTGATCGTTTGAAGATCCTGTTTGCGCCAACAGCTTCCATCTTTAATGAGGAACCTTTAAAATTGCTTCGACACACATGATCTGCTTCAAGCGTCTCGGATACAATACCTTTAGGCATTTTCGAAAGCTTTCTGCAGGTCGGACAATATGATGACATTATTTCAATGTCCACTACTTTGCCAGTGTCGATTGACAAAGCAGCAACACACCCATTCATAGAAGTGTAACCTCTACGCTGCCATGCTCCATCGACAGAAACACCGCATTCAGCTAATTTATTTTTAGATGAATGAATATTCAAAACTTCCTTAGCTGCCTTTTGCATCGACAGTTCACTTACTTCTGAAATCACAGACATAAGTTTATTCTCATGATTGGTGTATGCAGTTTTACTGAGCCTGGGTAAATTTAATGTTGCACATAATTTATATGCAGCAGAAAAACCTTTCCCAATTTGTCTCATTGCATAAACAAATCTTGCATTTATCTCAGGATAGTTTAATGTTTTCTTCGAGCTGGAAAATCCTGTGCAAAAGTCACAATGCTTACATTTTATTGCAAAACTTGAGCACAATCCATACCTCGAGTCTTCATGTAACAGCAAACCATCGTGGAAGCATTCGGGGCAACAAAGTTGTAAAATTGAGCATAGAAGGAGTTCTATGTCAATAATTCTGTTGCCGGTTAGCGGTTTATTTTCATATTCAGCAATTTCTTCATCTAGAATGGCAGAAAGGTTCAATTTTGAAGCACTGGCATTAGCAGTTACAGTACTATTTTTGCTATCATTTTTGGTAAAACCATTACCACGAAATTGTCTTTTTCTTTTAACACTAATTCTCCTTTTTGAATTTCCCATTTTAAACGAAAAAAATTGAGCTTTTCAACAATAAAAACAATCTTAATCAGAAACTTATAAAAATGAGAACAGAAACCAAAACAGATGTAAACAAACAATAACGATTCTCTTTTCTTGCCAGATTCAAGATAAAAATGTATTTAAAAACCTGTTGCCAAATGTATTTTCAAACATTCTGAAAATTCAGATTCATGTTTTAAAATTTATTTATTTTGTACCATTGTACATATAAAAGATATTTCGAAAAATAAAAATGTAAACAAACATTTCTTCCAACTTCCTGTCTGCAGAAATGCACTTCCGGTTTCAAAAATCAGCTAACGAGTATAATTAAAATCCTTGTAACTTAAGTTCTAAATAGGGTATAAGCAAAATTCAAACACTATTACAAAGAAAAAAGTTTAAAATTTAAACTTATGTTAAAATTAGAAAATCGAAAATTTTGACAAAAAGGACGTTTTAAAGGTGTACGGATACCTTAATACAGAAGAACACAATTGTATTAATAAAAACAAAAATAACAATTAAAGAATTTCTAAATGTTTTTATTAAATTCTTTTCCTCTTTTAAATTTAAATTTAACCTCATAAGTTAATTTAATTCTCTCAAAAACCTAAGACACAGCTCGTGAGTTAATCTATTCCTAAAATTTCAATCGAATAAATAAATTTAATGAGGGCATAAATTAGTTTTAATTATGATTGCTTATGCAAAAATACCAATATTTATTCTAATTCATACTTATGAATTTTTAAAACAATTAATATTATAATTTGATATGAAGAAACTTATAGATTTCAGCCCAGATATATTTCAACAATATGATGTAATCTTTGAAATTCATCAAATTTAAACCATCTTATTTAAAAGAAAACAATTTGACCAATAATTTAGTTTGTTTATGAGCATCATGGTGAATATTATTAATTTATTTTTTTCCCTTTTTGATTAAGAATAAGTATTTGACAAAGCAAACACTCCAATGCAGAAGACAAGTAATTGACGAAGTTCAACATAAGAACTTTCAGCCGTAATACGATTATATCGTTATTCGATAATAGCACCAAGGTTCGATAATAAATCAGTAGCATGCCATATAGGTATAATTACAATTTATGTTTGAGAAAACAGTTTTGTTAAATTGATCTCATTGCTTTTGGAATTCGTTCCAATTTATCAACGAATAATTTTAGTTATCTAGGTTTAGATGGATGGCATATTATTTAAGAAAATCATAATATCCTTATACAATAAATATGCCAACTTCATGATAAACACTCAAGAAATAAATATCGTGCTCTGTTTAAAAAAAAAATTCTATTTGACGCATATCTAACGAAATTATTATGATTTAGAACGTGGCAAACTAAACACGTCTTGCGATTTTGAATTATGAAAGGCTTAATTTACTGGATAAATCTTAAATTTATTTAATGAGTATTTTTGAAACGAACATCTACATCCAATTTACAACAATGGAAATCCACAAAATATTTTTAACTTGTAAAATAATATATGCACAATTATTTGGTTTAATAAGCCCATTTCTGCATTCCTAATACACAAATTAAAAGTTTTAAGAATACCAGTTATTTTTTTGTGCTCTCATAAAAAACGAATAAACATTTAAACACTGCGTTAATGAAATAGTACCCTCACATATTAAAAATACATAAAGGTAACTTGGATTTAAATGTTAAGTGTGTTTTCATAAAACTTTCTACAGGTTTTCTTTCTTACCTCGTATATACACACACATACACACACAAACACACACACACACACACACATATATATATTGCCAGCTAAGTTAGGTCGCTTGATTTCTCTCCCATAGAGCACGTTTGTTACATTACGTCGTTCCAGCTTATCACATTAGGTACACTCCAAGAATGTCTGTTGCAGACCAACGTATCAATAGAGATACGATTGATAAGAACGTTTTATTGAATTTTTTTTAATGTTACTATAAGTTTAATGTTTTAATGTTTTTTAATGTTTTAAATACCACGATATTTATTTAGATAGGTTATTTGGAGTGTTGACTTGGTGATATGGTCTTGAATTTGACTTCTGGCTAACAGAAGGATTCTATTGCTGAAAGCACGTGTTGCGGCGCGGCTCTTTAAATGCAATGAAATGATATAAAGGGTGCATTTGCTTTTGATTTGCTTTTTTCTTTCTTGCTTGCTTCTTAGAAGTTCGAATGAGAATTTATGGTCCTTTATAGGGATTAGAGCTTTTAGTTGCAGATGCTCCCAGCTGTTCGTTTCGTTCGTTCGGTTTTTATTTGTAGCGACAGTATGACGAAAAGATAGTATTTATATGATACTGAGGTTTGCGAATTAATGAATGAATCTGACCGTGATGTTAGCGAAAGTAATCCAAATCTGTACATAGTCATTAAAGGGAAGAGGGGAAAGACGAAGAAGAATGGCCCTTTGCTCAAAATCTTGCGTGATGAGTCAAAAGTCGACAAAATATATATGTAAGACATGTGACGTTGAATTATGCATTTAAGAATTTTTGTTTCATAAAAATATCATACAACAAAATAAGATTCATTTTTAAATTTTACTAGTTGCTCACTCTCTCTCTCTCTCTCTCTCTCTCTCTCTCTATATATATATATATATATATATATATTGGTCAAATTTTCAATCGTTAATAAAATACTTTTATTCATCCACTGAAGTTCAAATGCATTTTTTTTTAAACTTGCAGGGGATGACAATTGATGTTTAGACAGATTTTTCAAATATTAATTCATTTAATTAAATTTAATTGGTGAAAATTCAGTTAGTCCCTACCACTTGGCACGATTTCAAAAATTACCAAACTTGGTGATTTTTTTTGGCTGAATGTTAAGTCAGCCACATAAGGAGTTAAAGGCAGGGTAGCCACATTTGGCAAAATACCGACAAATAATTCAATAATAATTAACTAAAATAAACATTTTCTTTGTTGACCTAAGTAGGAATTTACTATATGTTTTTATATTACTTGTTATATCTTAATATTACATGTCATGGTATATCATTACAACATGAAATTTATATTACAAATGTAAGAAAATTTTATATTTTCTTAAAAGATATGATTTTTTATGTAATAATTTTATATATAAAACATATAATTTTCGATTAAATCATTTTTTCTTTCTTAATATGTACGAAAATTTTAAATAATGTATGTAAAACCCAAAATACTTGAATAAATAGCGAATTTTAGAGGAATTGTTTTCGCGAATTAGACTTAATATCTAAAATCGTATGGGCACAGTGTGACATTCCGCGGTAAGAAGCCGCGGGCCAAGAGAAGTACTTTTTCTCCCTCCGGTAGTGAATTGGTTATGGGGAGCGATTACAAACATCCTGGAATGCTGATGATTTAGCCTAACATCTAGAAAAAATTTGGCATGAAATTTCCTCAAGACACCATCTGGGAAATGTATCAGCCTATTCCACGCCGGATGACAACTTACAACCACGCCAGAAGTAATTAAAATTAAAGTGCTAATTCAGTAGCTCTTCGGAGAGCCTTCTGCTACAAGTCATGCCTAAACACAGTCGAGCATTAAGTGGATTAAATTTCGGATGTTATTCTGATTCAGAAGGGCCCACAAATCATGAACAGACACCTCAAAATCGTATGCTGAGTGATTTAATTTTAACTGGCTTTTCAAATGATCCCAAAAATGTTCTGTAGGGGACTAGTGCTTAAAGTAAGAAAACCACCACGGTATCTGCACAATCTTGATCTTTTAGAGCTGTAAGTAGGAGAGCATCATCTTGCTAAAAAAGTGCATGTAGAAGGATATTTATGGACGGTCCCACGTGGAGTTGAAAAATATGGCCTGATAATGCTCCATATGCTACAATTAGAATGTACTGGCTACCATAATCTATAGCCTCCTAAATGATTACACATGCTACGAGAGCAGTGTGCGGCTTGACATTGTGTGTGGAACTGTTCAGTTCACCAAGTTACCTTCACGCTCTGTACGCGTTTATCAGTTGTCCCAAAAATGAACCGAAATTCATTACAAGACCCTGCGTTTTACTATTCTGTTTTATTTCAAACCGCTTTGTCTAGGCACCACTTTAGAACGACTCACTGATGTTAAGGTGTTATAGGCCGTACAAGAAAAATGCCATTGGATTACACATTCGCTTCCTCAAGGCGTTTGGAAATAGTTTGTTGCACAAATGGCGGCTGTATATCTGATTATATCGTGGAACGAGTCAATGTGAGATCCACGATCGCTTGCTATACGATCCTTCGATCCACTCTTATCGTCGTCTCCCTGTTGTGTTTTGGACTCGTTTTTTCACACGTGGGTTCCATTTAGTATCCAACGCTTGATAAAATGCTCAACATGTCTTCTTGCACGTCTATCTAGCATCCTTCGTTTATTGAAGTCCAACTGCAGTAGTGATTCTTACGTTTATGAACCTTCCGCTATGCTCCGGTTTATATAGAATAGATTTCCTATTCGCAATTTCACTACAAAATGTGTGATTATGCTCATTTGCGCCTGTCTTGTATCATTTTCACATCAGGAATCATTCAATATTTAAGTGTTTGTATCTTGTTTTATTCTTGGTACAACATTTTTAATATTCCTGAATGTATCCCTACTAAAAGAAAATCTAGGGAACAATTTTAAGAGGAAATATATTTACATGGACGTTACCAAAGTAAAAAGTTATGATTAAAATAATAAATTTGAAAAAGACATTAAAATTAAAACTATTAAATATTTTCTTTTCAGTTTGAATTACTGAAAATTAAAATTTTAAGTATTTTATACCTAACGAAAGAAATAGAGATTATCTTTAAAGCTTCAATTAATAAATATAATATAGGAGAAAGTATTACTACTAATGACAAAAATTTAATAATATATTATTTTTTTATTAGCAAGTCTTTGATAAAATAAATTTTAATATTATTTTTCGTCAAAAACATAAAATATTAATTCTCATTTATAGTATTAGTCTTAAAAAGCTGTTCAATTTATTAAAAATATAGGAATGCTGATTTATAATTTGATTAACACTAAAGATTTACAGATTAATAATTAATGTAACTAAAGATTATAATGAATTTATAAATGATTAATAGGAACATTTGCTATCAGATCATCTGATAATCGTAAAAGATAATGTAGTTGGGGGATGATATGAATAATAATACAGGTTTAGACATATTTTTAGCATAATATCTAATAAATAATATAAATATTCTATTAATGAAGAGATTAATTATACGAATTCTAACATTAAAAAAACACTAATCTTTGCAATCTAAGAAATTGAATAAAAACATCGAAGATGAGTTTAAAATTTTTTATGTTGAGATAGAGTAACTGGGGGAAATATGGCATTACATGCTAATACTACGAGTAAGAAAATTTTTGACAATGATTCTTCTATTAAAATTACACAAATAGTGAACATTTTAATGGGATTATTATTTTACAAATGAAATAGGTTATTATTTTAATTATGTTATATTTCCTATTATATTTTAACTCAATGGTTGAAAAAACAGGTAAAATATTTATAAAAAAAAAGTAAATTATAGCTTTTATACGACTGTTATTAAAAAATAACTATGAAATTGAAAAATATACTATGATAAAGAGCTTTACTCAATATACAACTATGATTTAGAAGACTTGTTTATTTCGATTCATATTGATGATTTAATTAAGTTTCTTGTTAATTTTAAAAATAAACTATAAATTTACTTTTCCATCTTTTGAAAAACTCAATTTCTAATTATGGGTTATTTACTTCTAAAAGAAAGTTTATATCTATTTATAAGAAATATAAACACACTGAAGGTATTACACAAGGTGGATCATCTACTATTAATAGTTTGGCTGACATATATTTACATATATACAAACAAAACTTCATTATTTTGTTTATGTACATTGATAACTATAGAACTTTGGAAATAAATATCATCCAGAATTTAAATTTGTTGGAAATAAAGTCAGTGAGAACTATGGTATAATTACGAAAGCAGGTTTATTTACAGCAATTAAGAAGGCATATATAAAAGACTGTGACAGCGTAAGCTTAATGATTGAAGATTCAACAATCAACAACAGTAGCGACATATTAGTTCTGAGGAGAACTTCGCTATATTTTGCGTGCAAGAGCAATAAGAGCTTACATGACACGGCGCAATTTATTCTATGTTGGGGTAATGGAAAACAAATATGCAATGATATCCAACAATTCCTTCTCTCAATGCTTATTTCAAATACAAACACAATTACGCAATTTCCTAATGAACATTATAATGCCTTAAAATATAATACAAGCACTTAATAATAATATATAATCCAAATATATATTATATCTCCAAATATAAAAGCAGTTTATTGCCGCATGAAATATTAAGCAATTGCAATATATAGCATGAAATCGCTTCTTCAGCATACTTGAAGATATATCCTATGCAAGATTTCCTGTCGTTGATAACTGAAGCCCAGTCAGGATCAACAAATGGTATTAATGGTTTTGCAGATTGTTTGTATATCAATTCTCAATTTTTAGACCCTTTCAAAATCACAGGATTCTTTTAGATGCTATCTAATTGGTTTTTCTTGGATTGTTGTTAAACTGGTAAGAAAATTAACAGAGTAAGTAATGTCTGGTCTTGTGGCGACAGACAGATACATTACAGATCCAATTAAAGATCTGAATGGTAAGTTTTGTATTTCCGATTTTTTTCTCCATTCTGTGGAGATATCTCTTTGGTTAATTTAATGCTTGTATCCATGGGAGTTGAAACACAGTTTTTGAATCTTACATTTTGTACTTCTGCAAGATATCATCCTTATAGTTTGATTGAGATATTGTTAAACTGTTTTTATCTTGTTCGAATTCTATTCCTAAGCAATAATGCAATAGTCCTAAGTCTTTCATTTTGAAAGATCTTGCTAATTCCCCTCAAATATTTTCATACACGTTTTAGCTGCTTGTAAACCCCATTAAATCATCAACATACACAATGATGATTTCACGTGATAAACCCTTTTGTCAGCATTCAACGATTTAAACCCAAGATATTTGAGTATAATGTATAAAACGATAGTATAAAAACTTGGTTGCATTAGTAAAACAACCCTTTAACTGCTTCTCGGGAAAAAAAAAGCGTGCAAGTACTTCGAAAATATCAGAATTTATATATGTCACGAGAAAAAAGTTTTCAATGAGATTCTTCAAAAAAGTGTTACATAACAAATGGATTTGCCGGAAGATGTCACCGAAGGGGGAAATAGTGACTCTGGCACCAGTTTCGAAGTCAGCTGTGACAGTGGAGGGAGCGACTTATATTTTTCGGATCAAGATATCGTTTGGAGTAATTATATGCTAATGTATGTATTCAATAGTTTTTAATGTCAGTAAAATAAGTTGATTTTTCACCTCTTATTAGTGCTTAATTTAATTTTTTTTTTAATTTCATAAATATTGTATATCGATAATTCCTTTTTACACTAATTTATTTTTCACAAAATAGTGTTGAGAATTTTAAGTGTGACTTTGAATTCATGGCGGCTTAGATTTTGATAAATACGGTACTTTGTAAATAAAAATATAAAACTGTCTACTAATGAAAGCTAATATATTTTTTTTTGAAATTTTTCTTAATTATTTTGCTTTTGAATTTACATTGGGGAAATTAAATAATAATTTTTATTATCTGCTTTATTCGAAACGTCTCTTTCTATTTGAGATAATTGTAGCATCTCTGATAATATTCAGAATTTACGGAAAAGAAAAAGATGTAAAGCACACGCTTTAGCTTAAATAGCTGCTAGCTCGTGACATCAATAAATAGAAAATAACGATCACAGCCACTTATATGCGTCCATAAAAGAACCTTTTGGAGCAAGTCTGAGAATTTACGACAAACTTATTTGTATTACCTTGAAGCAGAATTTGATAATATTAGTTCCTAATTTTGTTGAGTAATAAAATTGGTATAAGATTGGTATGAGAAACATAAGTAAAAAAAAAAAGGTCTATATATTGATGTTAAAGGTGAAGGCATTTTGGGTTTGAACACGAGTTTCGATATATTTGCTGTTAGGGCCCCCAAATTTTGATCAAATAATTCTAAACTCTTTATCACCCCGCTTGATGCCAGTTTCTGAATAGTGAGTGTTACATATTATCAAATTAAATATATTTATTTGGTTGCCGCATTGTATCCTGAAATTCCTATGCATGTCATGCATATAGTGTATGAACCACTCCAACATCTATAAAAGAACTTAAAACTGATCCAATTTTCTGTGTCCTTAAGCCAAAAGATTATGACTCTAATAGAAGATTTGTAATTGAGCGATAAATCTTCATCTGTACTACTCAGACAAATGCGTAATTTCAGGGAGAATAATGTTTGTGATGCCTTTCTAAAGAACAGTTGGATGAGATGTTCAGTCAATGTTCACTGTTAGCTCATGAATATTTAAGAATTTGGCTGAAATTACGGGCAAAACTGTTGAATTTTTACCGGGAAATGTCAACTCTGCATCTGATGTAGATTTGGCATCTGTTTACACTGAGATGAATAGTTCTTAAAAGTGCAGTAGCAAATAGATGAGCTTTCTATATAGTTTAGATTGATTTTAAGATGCATATTTTGATGAGACCGTAATGTAGGTAAAATTTATCGAGATCTAGAAGTAATATTTAACCATTCAGTGTGTACGATTTGGATTTTATCACAAGCGATCTCACGTATTTTAGTACGATAGCTGCTTTTGTATTTTTTGCCCTCAGAAATGACATAAATTAACAACTCTGCATAAGTCAATTTTCGAACCCGGAATTATTTTCCAATAAAGCAACTCGTGGGTTCAAAGATTTTGTTGTATGTTTTTAAGACTTTTTTCTGCGAGCGAGGCGTAACACATATGTTAAAATTTAATTGTTCATGTAATAATTCTAAAGCTTGGCTCCTCTGGAATCTTTCATTGCCAGGTTCAAACAATTGTTAGGAAAATTATCTGATGGTTAAGACTTTTTCCAGTTGAACCAGCATGATGATGGGGCATATTAATCTAATTTTTTACCTGAGTGTTGATGGCTACAGGCATGCTTTGAGTTCATAAGCCTTCGTTTAACGTGGAACAAATGACATAGCCTGATGAAAGACTATTGCTGACACTTAATCACTTTTCTTCAGAGCTGCTAATTTCCTCAAAGACCTTTAAGTGTCGAGTTGACACCTAGTGGAGCATGTTTGAGACCTCTTATACTTATCTCAAACTAATATGTCGCTTTCTTTCATCACTTTTACTGCGCTGGCTCACTAGGCAATGTTGCACAATAGAGATTATTTATGCTTAAATTGGAGTGATAGTTTGAAGGTGGTATGATCCGTCTGAACTCGATTTAATAGTTTTGCCTCTATTATGGAGGACGCCAGCGCCCCTACACTTATTTTTTGACATCACACATTTGCCAAATGTAAATTAACAAATTTTTTCGGGACCGCTAGTAGTATGAAAACAGATGTTATCATCATTCTTAGTGCTTATTAATTGTAGAACTTTATTCCAGGCTAATCTTTGATCCGTAAGTTTTATTTTGTTGCGGTGAAGGAAGTAGAGAGTACTGTCTGAAGTCATTCGCATCCATCTTTCTAAATGTATGAGAACTTTATTGTCGATGTTTCGAAATTTTTTTTTTTCCAAATTTATATTTTCTTGTCTGATTCACATAAGAATATCTTTGCTGCAGTCATATTAGTTTTTTTTTCATCCGATTTAAGTGGATCTGAAATAGGTAGAGTAGAGAATATAAAGCCAAAAAATTATTTTAGATGCATGGCAGATTGAGTGATTTTAGATTCAGTCATTGTCACATCTTATTGATCATCAATTTCAAAACTTCAATCTTCAATCTTCGCTTCCGACATGATGATTGAAAGATTTTACAAACTTAACCATTTAATGGTCAAGTTTGTGAAATGATGTTGGTCCTTATATATTTTAGAGCAATATGCGCAGATTTATGTATGAATAGTGAATAAATACACACACTTGAATGTGTCTGATGATTTAAAATCAAAATGTCTTGCAACATATAGAAATTGTTTCTATCGTGACCTCTTTTTGATGAATGACTTCAAGTCTAGAATATTAGAATATCACGTTAGGAAGAGTTTTTGTCAAATAAATTGATCTTCAAAGAGTTATGTTAGTGTCGTCCTTGGTATCTCTGTAAAACGTTGAACCTGAGTATTCACCAAATTGCTTCATTTCCGAAAATCTATCTTCTTAACTGAAATTATGAATCTTCATCAGTCTTTTGTTGTCCCAATACGAAAATTGCTTTTGGTCACTTCTATTGGAGATATAATTGCAAATGTTTTTGATGGCATTTACTTAGTGGTAAGATTCTACATTTTTAATATTCGATCGAATACAACCAACATTTCCTGTTTCTAAGCTAATGATAATTCTTAAAGACGTCCATCAGATTGGTTAATTTTTTCTGAATCATTCAGGCAATTTGGTCATGTTGATCTGTAGCTTTCTGATTTGGCAGAAGAGCTCCTTGCATTTCAATCGAAATTGGATTGAATGTAAAGGTAAGGAACGGGGTAAAACAGCCATAAATCATGTCGTAACTAATTGTATACTGGATGTAATCCTGCATGTGTCATTGCATTAACGTCTTTGGAAATGGCATCTCTAAGATAAATAAAGTCTTCTATAAGTATCTATTGTATTAATGTTTGCTACCTCTGTAACACTTTATTTCTATTCTGGAGAACATTATAGTGGTTTTCAAATTCATTTCCCACAATTCCATTTTCAACCTCATTAAATGTTGGTGCATCAAATGTTCTTGGAGGAACACTTAGTGGAGTTTTACCTTCTTTGGTATTTATTTGATATTTATCTCTTTGCAGACACTCTGGTGCAATTTTGAAGAAATTTGCGCAGGAATTGTATTCGAGTAAGAATTGCGAAGAACGAGAACGATATGCTGTTTGGTGCCAAAATGTAATATCACTATTTTGCTTCTATATGTAGATTTCCCATGACTAATTATATGATGCAAGTATAACTCTTAAGCAAAGTCATGCGTGATGAATAAATTGCCTGAAAATTATACTCAAATGATACAAAGTATCCACAAACAAAATAATTGTTTAGTTCCTAGACTTGTAGAAAATTAAAACAGTTAGCAATGAAAATATATTAGGAAGCAATTGTTTTACTCTCTGGTAAAAACAAAATGTGTTACAAATCTAAAAATAAAGACAAAATATTTCTTTGAAATTATACAAATTTTCATATTTTATCAAAATATAATACTTAAATACTCACGAAGATTTATACCGTTCACTTATTTTTCTTTTATTACCGTATTTTAATCACAAGCTACCAATTTATCAGCAATAACCAGTAACAGAGGAAGTGAAAAAGAAAGGACATGACAGGGGACGTGTTGTCTGAAACACCACAATTATACAATTATACCACAATATTACAATTTTTTTTAAATCATTTAATTAAAATATCCTTGCTGTTATTTTTCTTAGATGTTCGCTGTACTTTGAACTTTCGGAAAAAAATAATTTTGCGTTTTAAACTGAAATATAATTTTCCCCAGAAAGTTTTGCAAGCATTTCAAAATTTTCGAATAAAGTCTAGTAAATTTTATAAATTTACTAATAAAAATGTACCAGATGAAACGAAAAAACACACGAGGTAGTTTCTATTCATTTTTTTGGCTTTGAATCATTTCTTCCGCAAGAACAACGTTAAGGAAATCTTATTATGTTGTAACCTGGAGATCTAACATATTTATTGGAATCAAAGTGTGATTATTTGAAAAAGTGTTCCCTACAATAGTATTGTATGGAATCCTTCGCTGCGTCTGTATCCAGAAGTCAAGAAAAATTGTTAAGTATGTAGAGTGGGCACACCACTTTGATTCTTCTCAGTCATCTCTTCTCACTAAGTCACTTTGAACTTCATCTGCAATACTTTGCTTGCGTAACACGTAATGAATCATCTGATATATGGATATATGGATGAATCAATCTCCTTGGATAAACCTTTAGAGTTCATGCGTACTACCTTAACTATAACATAAACCATTCTCTTGATGGAATTTCAGCAAGTAATAAAACATTGTGATTAGAGGAGTGATGTTCAAAGGGTCCTTTAAAAGAAATGTAAGAAAAGAATTCATTATATTGGACAAATATGTAACCGGTCATAGAGGAACTTATGGTGGTTTGTGACATGTTTCATATACCCGAAGTGTTACCAATGAGATTGGGACTTTCATCATTCCTAATTTTTTATATCAAGATAATGGAAAACAAAATTATACCATATCGTTTAAAAAAGGAAAAATAACGTGCTAAGAATTAAAGTCTCAGCAGTTGTGGTACAGTTTATTCGGGGTTTAATTGGAGAAAAACATGCTAGGAGATATAAATATAATACTTATATACGAATAAGGTTTATTAAACTATACGGCTTGTTATCTTCTAGTAAGATGTCTTAGCAGGATACAGCATAAAAAGATTAGCTAGCAAAAAAATGCTCTTTTCTACATATTTATGTAAAAATTCTAAAATAAAATCATTATTTCTACATATAGTTGCATTCCTTAGCAATAC
>BMAW01122315.1:47607-58220 GCA_019974015.1 Nephila pilipes | reverse complement strand
TGGACCAAATATGTAACGGTCATAGAGGGAACTTATGGGTGGTTTTGTGACTTCATATACCCTATGAAGTGTTACCAATGAGATTGGTCATCATTCTCTAATTTTTATATCAATAAATGAAAACAAAAACTACCATATCAATAAAAAGGATAATAATAGCTGCTAAGAATTAAAAAGTCTCGAAGTTAAGGACCAGTTTATTCAAGTGGGTTAATTGGAAAAAACATGCTAGAGAGTATATAAATTAAACTTATATACGAATAAAAGGTTTATTAAACTATAGCTTTTATCTTTGTAAGATGTCTTAACAGGATACAGCTAAAAAGATTAGCGCAAAAAAATGACTCTTTCTACATATTTATGTAAAAATTCTAAAATAAAATCTATTTCTACATATTAAGTTGCATCTTTATTAATATCTCCTCTTATTGTTATATCCAAAACATAAAACCTCTACCACACGAAGAAACACCACCTTTTCACAACAAAATATTGTAAAGTAAGTTATTAAATGCTTCTGGTAAATCCAATTTATTAAATTACACGAAAAATTCACGCATATGATAAATAATGCATTACAATTCCAATTATTAAACTAAAAATCAAAATTAATGCAGATGATAACAATTTAATTGGAATAAATTAAAATTAAAGCAATCAATAAATTGTTGAATTTAATATATTTTAAGTTACGTGATTTTGTTCTTGGCATACTGAAAATAAAATAACTACGTTATCAGAAATAAAATCTCTACGTGAGCTGAAATTAAAATTTCAATGTAGTATATCTATTCATAAGAGCTATATTTTGTAGTGCGAAGATTGCTCATAAGCATATTATTGCGGGATCAATTAATTATCCGAAAAAGATAATCAAAATATATATTATATCCATATATATAACAACAGTTCAGAGCCGCATGAAATATTAAACAAATGGAATATATACTATGGAAACTTTATAGTAAAAGATTTTGCGTATACGTTTAATGCATGCTTTAACAAGTGATAAACTAATGTTCAAAAAATTTGTCATAATGAATTTTTCCTAAATTTCTTATTCTTAGAGAGAGAGAGTGTGTGTGTGAGAGAGAGATAAATGTAATTAATTTAAAGAGTTAAGGAACTTTATTGAAAAATCTGGTTTATAAGATTAAAATAATGAGGTTCAAAAAATTGTTTTTGCTAATAATAAATACTCCATGGAGTGCTTTTAATTCAGCATTTTCTTAGAAATTTAAATTATATTGCCTTTATTTGCATAAACCTTACTATTTCTTCGTATTTATAGATCTAAAAGTATTTTGAAGAATTCTAATAAATTCCTCACTTCTCATTCAGAGAAAATGTGCTATTATGTATATGTATATATATATATATTTGTGTGTGTGTAATTTCTTAGTTATTCAGACTGATAATTTCAAATATAACTGTACTGGTTGAATTCAAATTAAAAAGCAACAAGTTGTAATCTTATCATGTTATACATATTGCATTCTTTACATGAGTTTACAAATTAAAGCCATCATACTCATTCTTTCAACTCAATTAAATTTCCCTAAGGAATTTCAGTATATTATTTTTGTATGTATACATACACACACACACACATATATATAATTGTTCCCACACACAACATATAGATAGAATACGATATTGCATTTAGTAATTAATTTAAGGTTCTAAAAATTAAATGGTAAAAATTTTCAAAAACATAATGATCAATATCTGAATCACGCTATTAATTAGTAATTTTTTTTAAATTAATTGTAACGTATTCACATTAATTTTCTTTCGAGAGTATCTAGAACAATTAAGCGTAATTTCTGTCCAAAATATTTATAGTGTCAATAAAAAGAAATTGATTTTACTACCTGGCTTGTAGTTGACTGTATGTGATAAATTTGAGTGTATTAACAATTGCACTTTTTTAAAAAATTATTTTTTAATTGAAAACTGAAAAGAACGATTACCTGTAGCTGGTATTTAAAACAAATTATTCGTAGAAATAAGTGCTCAATCCTTAAACATTGCAACAACACTTAATTTTCTAATTTATATTGTAATAAATATACTTTAGCTGTTGAAGTATCTATTAATACTGCGTTATTTTGAATGATGTACACAAAATATTTGTTATCTGATAACACATTCAAGTGTAACAAATCTTAATAAATAATAATATATCTTTTTTTTTACTCGGTTTTTTGGAAAAGTATAATGCTTTAGTTACCATAATTTCGAATGCTTAAGTATATCTGTTTTTTAAATATCAAGAAATCAATGAATAATATTTGTTTAATAATAGAATTATTAAAACGAAATAAAATACTAAAGTTTTGTCAGTTTTATAAAAATAAAATTTTAGAATTACAAAATGTGGCTTTTTAGAAAAGAATTAATATTGAGATTAAATTAAAGTCAATGTTTTCGGAAGGAAACTACTCAGCATGTCCAGATTTGGAATTGATTGCCTTGCCATAAAATGGAAATATACATATGTCTATTATCCTTAACTCAAATTATAGAGCCTTTTCTGTATAAAACATTTAAACTTTATACAGAAAACATGCATTTTCCATTTATTTCCAGGAGCCTTTTCTTTATTTATTTATTCCTGCAGAACATGTAAATGTATATTTTTTGTTGTATATTTTTTTTATTAGACATGTTTTCTGATTGAACAGGGTTTATGCTGTACGTGAAAGATATGCTAATAAGGTTTTTCGTATAATCTAACATTTTCCTAAATTTATAAACATAATAAACTTTTAAGCTTGTACACTTGTAAAAGGTAAATAAATTTATGTTCTGTATTTTATCAATTAGGTAATTGCAAATGTTAAAAATTCATAAATTCTTTGAGAAATTGATGCAAAGGATATTATTTTTTTTAAAAAAAAAATATTCAATTACAGCATATATTCTAAGATTATACACTTCATGGAAATCATGCAAGTAGAAAAATATTTATGAATAACAAAATATATTAGAAATATTCAAGATAAAAGAAAAGGTATATGATGTAAATATCCTCTTATTGATTCTGAATAAAAAAAAAAAGAAAAAGAAAACACTCATCACTCTGTCTATCAAGTAATGTCAAATGGCACAAAATATCCATAAAAATTACAAACAAAAGTTTTTTATACACCATGTATTTACTTTTGTTGTTCATGGTCAAATGAATATTAACAGATATCCATGATTTGTCAAATTCAAATTCATATGTACACCATTTCTTTTCTTTCAAATTTGAAAAGTTTACTTTGTTATAAAAATTACTTGTCTTAAGGAATATATTTCCAGAAAATTCTAATATTGATTGCAACAAATTCTCATTGATAAGGTCATACTAACTCGAACGTTACATGCACGAAATAAATGCCAGCCTAAAGCGAATTAAAATGAATTATATATTAGAACTCACACATATATGTAGCTTTACTTAAATATTTATATCCTACTCTATTGAGTATGAAAACTGACCCAAATTGCTGAAATTTAACTTTGACATCACTTCTAACGAAATAAAAGTTTCTTTTTCTTTAGTTGTGCATCGCTCTCAGGTCACCAAAGGCTTTCATTTTAGACATCTTGTCACCTCTCTTGACCCACCATTCTTTCAAACAATGGACATGGGAAAACTCTGAAAGTGACACATGCGACATGTCTCTCCCGTACCTTACAGAGTGGAAAGGGGAGATCTTTTCTTCTAGGCATCTCTCTCGTGCTCTTAACTGGACTTTTTTTCTTATTGCTTACTTGTTACCTGTCGCAACACATTTCGATCTACTGGAGTCAGCGTAGATACGACTACGTTCTTTCTGAATCAAGTACATGATACTGTTACACACACATATTGAAACCTTTCATGTTATACAATTTTTCCCAAGTTCTTAATTTTGGGGCAAAGGATAAAAGAAAACAATGCCTAATTTGACAGTAAAATATTTGGTAGGAAAACATACCACAATGACTGAAATAAAACTTCAAAATTTTTTTTAAAAAAAAAAGAAAAACGCATTGTTACGTAACCATTTTATCAGATCTATCTAATAATTTATCGTTATGTAACATGATGTAGCTCTTAGTTAAATGATAATAATTATACATATTTTTCTTTAAGCTTATAGGCGATATTAAATATGTTTGTGTACAAAGGAGATTCAACATTTTTTACGTTTCTGTTTAATATCTTGAGTAGTAAATTTTTCATGCTCTTTTTCCATGGAGTAAATATATTGAATTTATTAAAAACTAAAAATAATGAGCAGTTTTTAGAAATATATATCTAAAAGACTTTTAGTTACTGTTAGTTATTAGAGGAATTTTTATTTTTTATACATGTATCGTGGTTGGAATTAATTTTTTACTTTCCAAAATTTATCCCCATGGGCTTTGTAATTTTAAGATTCCTCAACAAACATTTCAAATTATAACTATTTCACTCTTATGCAATACTACAAAAAAAATGTTTCTTTTTTCATTCACATTCATGAAATTCATTCCGTTAAAACTGTTAAATGTAGCTACACAACAAATATATTTCACAATGTATTTCAAAAGCTCATTTTACTAGGCGGGTTTTTTTTTTATTTGTTTAAACGCATTTACTCTGAATAGCTTATTTGTATTTCTTAACAACTTTCTGAGTTAACAGATAAGGCTTCAGTAGCTGTGTCATTTATTATTTGTGCAAGTGTTAATACAAGATAAGTGTAAATTGTCTTCGATACAAAATCACGAATTTAAAGCCCTAAATATTTCAAGGATTTAAATAGTAACAAGCTTGTAAATCCTTTAAGAAACAAAAAGAAAATTAAGAAACATCTCCATCGAATCTAACAGATGGAAACCATTTAGAGCGATAACAGTTTCCAACCTCGAAGCTGGTTCGAAAATAATTATTTTTTTCTGAATAGTTTTCTTCGCATGGGTTAAGAATGTAAAATTGAGAACTTAGGCTATTCACTTGGAGCTTTCCAAAATCCACTAACTCATAATGTTTTGCTTTTTACAATTTTTTTTTCCTTCTTTTATTTGTCGTGACTTCAAATCAAATGATCTAACGATAAGTGAGCAAATTTTTTCTAGAATAAATGACTGAAGAAAAGAGTCAGTATAGAATACTTTAACATATCAAATAATCTGAAAAGTTTAGATTAATGTTAATGCATTTAAATATCTGTCCTTACTTTTAAAGCACTAAGCCATATATTTATTTCATGTGTTATATGTATTATTACAATAATTATTAAGGGAAAGGAAATCTCATGATTAACCATATTATGCTTTGATTTATACTATAGAAAATATAGACAAAATTATTTTTATTAATAAGCAATGAAACAATTCAGCAATTTTTAGTATACAAATAGTGTTAGAGCATATGTTAATACAAGTTTATATGATGTCTTTACGATTATTTTTATTACCAGTAATTTATATAGGAAAAATTAAAAACACTATTATTTAACTTTTTTACATTAATTGTAATTAAGATTTTTATAAATAATATATTCAAATATATTTTACTATTGTGTGCAAAGTAATAGTGTTGGCTACACTATCGTGGGATAATAGTGTTGAAAACTTCCTAATTTTGAAACACAGTTAAGTTACGGGCATTTATTGGTATACTACTCTTCTGTATTCTATATCATATAAATATGAGACTTTGAAATATAGTTTATGCTTTTCATAGCCATTGTTATTCAATACTATGGAATGTAATAAAGTTAAGTGTCTGCGGTGTCCTAATGATCATAGCCTTGAGTTCATGAGCTGAAATCCTTTCTTAGAGTCGTAGGTTCAAGTCCTGATTCTACTAAAGACATCATAGACTGGGTTTGAAGACTGTTACATCTGTTGAGGCTTGAAATATTTGTGATAAATTTCATAACTTATGTTAAGGAACAGTTTAAAAAAATCATTAGGTGTGATACAGTATTTAATGTAAAATAATTAATTGTATTATATGACTGAAGTTTTAAATGACGAACAATAATGAGAAACAATGCTAATGTTATTTCTTATTAAATGACAAAAATTAAAAATAATATGTGTATCATATATATTTTTTGTCATTTAAAGGAATAATTTGTTCTTATTTCATACGATTTGTTAATAAAATAAATATTGTTTCGAAATTCATTGAATCAATGAGTATTAAATGAATGGGAATTTGTGTTTTATAAATGTCAAACCGATATATCTGTTTAACATTAAATTGTTAAATAAACTAAAATATTTTAATTAAAAATTAATTTCAAAAACGTAATAAGACTTTAATGAAAATAAGACAAAGTTATATTTAAGATAAAAAATTGTAAGCAACATTAGTTACATTTAAAAAAAAAATACTTAAATGTTTTATCAATACAGACTGAAGAATTCATTTGATTTCAGTTGAAGCATTTTCCTTATCGAATTTCTTCTATCTGATTCATCACATCCATTGTAAGAGAATAATTTCATAATCAGTAGCTTCGCAGTTTCATTTTACAAGAAAATCATTTGAACTTATATATAGACAGTATCCATTTAATGATAATAACAAAACTGTTGCTTCTGATTTATTTGTGAAAGTGTGAAGGTCCTACGAACATAATCATAGGTATTTTAACACTGAATATGTATAATGTATCAAATATAATACCAATTTAAAAGAAATAAATATAAACACTTAGCGCAATGCGGGATTTGCTGCTAGAGAGTTCAAATGAGGTTCTAAGTTAAAATGGAATTGCTTCTATGAAGGATGCAAATGAAAAGATCATTATTGTCCCTTGATGATAATTAAATATTAATTTCCCAAATTCCTCAGTAATAGTTGCTTTATGTTTCAAACTACTAAGTTAAAACATAATAATATTACTGTTCAGTAAGAAATCTTAAGATTATTTTAATTTTGAAAATTATATATATATATATATATACTTATTATGTTTTTAACTTTTTATGCTTATAAAAAATTTTACTTTTCGCAAAATGCGAAGTTGTATAAATCATTTAAAAGAGAATATAACATTAAATTCAATTCAAAAAATAAAAATTAAAATATTTATAATACAAAAAAAAATTATGCGTACTTTAATCTAAAATACAAATACAGTTATAAAGGGGTTTGTAATGTCTAACTTACCTGGCTAATCACTGTTCTTTATCTGGGAGTGAATCAAATGGTAGTAACTGCCAGTAGGAACTGACATTATGTTTATAGTTTGAGCAAGTCATTTATGTGCTTAGTTTTTTAGAAGGAAACTGTTTCTTATAAAATCAAATTGCAAGTAGTTATTGTATTTTTTTTTACTCAAGAATCTTTGTTTATTGTTTGATTTGTTTTATTAACGTCGCTCTAGGAGCAACACGAAGGCTATTATTAGTCAGGAATCAATAACATCAAATAAAAGTGTAAGTTGGACATCTAGAAAGAGATGTAAGATTATTGTACTACGAGAAAGTGGTCTGCACTATGCTGAAATTCCAAGACAGGTAGGGGATTCAGTGACTACATCTAGAGTCCGACAGATTTGCAAATGATATCATGAGACAAATTCAATAAGAAACAAAACAGAAAAATGCCTAAACAGGTGGTGATGATAGAAGAATAAAAATAAAACGATGTCTTCATGATCGAAGAATGTCATCAACGCCCATCAAAAGTTTGTGAATGATGCTACTGTTAGTGCAAAAGCAATCAGGAGAAAATTAACCAATGTTAGACTAAGAGGTAGAATTCCGCGATGAAAGCCGCATTTAAATATACAGTAACGCAAAAACTGATTACAGTGAACAAAATAACATATTAATTGGACGATGATCAATGGTCACAAGTTATATAGAACGATGAAATTAAAATATCGTTATTCAGTAGTGATGGTCGAAAATATGGAAGACGTAGAATAGGAGAAGAGCTAAATCCTAACTGCATTCAGACAAACGTGAAGAACCCACTTAGTATTATTATTTGATCACGCATACCAGCAAAAGTCACGAGTCTCCTTCATGTCATCGATGAGACACTGAATGTCAGAGAATGCATTGAAGCTATTCTAAAACCAAAACTTCTACCTTCCATCAGGGATCTCTTTCCCAACGATGCTTCATTTATTTTTCAGCTAGATTATGCTCCCTGCCACACAATAAAATTATCGAAAGAGTGGTTTTGTACAAAGAGCATTGAATTGTAGTCTTAACCAGGAAACAGTCCTTACCACAATCCTTTCGAAAAATTGTTGCCCCATTTGAAAATTATTATCCAAATGAGGCGTCTATAAAATAAAAGGGAGCTAATTGAGGCTATTATTACTTCCAACCATCCCGTAAAAGTGAAGGAAGAGCATAAAACTATCGTCAGCGCAATGAAACATTGATTTGAAGCTGTAATAAAAAATAAAGGATACCCTACTAAGTACAGATAACTCAAAACAATCATCAGTATCCAATGTATATTGATAATTATTGGTGATTAACTTTTTTGTATTCCAAATATTTGAATTTTGGTTATTGTATTGAATTTGGTATTAAATTTTACTTAAGATGATACATATGACTTTCCATTTTGTGAAACGTAATGTTTTCTATAAGCATTCAAAGTTAAAAAACATAAAAATTTCCAAAAGTGTCCAAATTTTGGGCCACCACTGTATGTTTGTGTGTGCGTGTGTATGTGTACACTGACGTGCTAAGCATATGCAACAAATGTATTTTTAATGTATAAGTATGGAATTGGTGGATTATTTCTGTGTCTAGTCCATTGAAACGGAAGCCCAGTAGAAAGTTAATGCATATGCAAATATCAGCACTATAACATCAGGGAGGACGTCACCACAAGCAAAAGCGTAGAAGGCGTGCTCTCAGTGTGAAAATAACTTAAAAAGAAAGAAGAAGAACCCATTTCCAGACATAATATAAAGAAACAGTAATCTGTTGCACTGATATAAATAGTGACATTACAAGTATACTCACAAAATACGTTTAGTTTGTATATTTGAGTGTGAAATTACTGGCTAACAGCAACTTACATACTTCCGATCCTGAATCTTCTCTCAGACTAGTCCGGATTTTTTCTTTCTTAAGACAATTAAAATCAATTGGATTCAACCAGAACCATTAGCAGCCATCATAACCTAGATTCCTCTTCCTCGGTGCAGCTAATCCCATTTCCCTGAAGTCTTGTACTGGACTCACGAATACCACATCCTTCGTTTTCAGCGCTGCTAACAAGACCACCCTGTATCTTAGTCCTTGCCCAATCAATCTCCCATAAATATTTCAGAATGCTCGATATTTATTATATATATATATATATATATATATATATATATATTCTGATCTGAGTTATTTGAAGTGATGTTTTTGCCAGTAAACCATATAACCCTTTCGTTAGAAAGCATGGCATTAAAAAATATTGCTGTTATAAAAAGATTATGTTCCTAATTAGTTTTAGCGTTTATTCCCAAGCGCTCTATTTTATTTTAATAAAACTGAGTTCAAATTTTAATAAGATAATAAAGTAATTAATTCTATTATGAAAAAAAAACTAAATTAATTAGATAATGTGCTTCGTACTTGGAACAAAAGAGAAATGAAATTCAATTTCTACCGAATAAAAGAATACAAAAATATTTTTTTCAGCCTCAGATTAATTAGTGTATTTATTTCATGTAATATTTCAACTGTCTCCTTAGCAAAATGAAAAAAAGAAAAAAAATCCTCTTTTTTAAACTTTGAAAAAGACTGTTTCATTTTTTTTATCTTTGTCATTAGAAAAAAAATGTTAACTCTTTTTATATATGCTATTGTACTAATAAAGGAAAACATGAAACATTAGAACCCAGTATATGTAGTACTTTCCTCGAAATTTTATTAAATAAAATTTTTTTCTCAATGATACATTAATTTATTAATTAAAATAGTGCAACTTTAACTATATCTCAAAATTAGCCCAGCGTTACAAAACATCATCGTTTTCAATTAAAAATAGAGATTTACCTTTCGAACTAATGGATTATAATTACACAGAAGAACTAATTATTTAATGTTAACTCGTACATTAAAAAGTATTTTTATTTTGCATTTAATATTGAAGCCAAATGTCCGGTATTTATGTCTCCTCTAATTGAATTAATGAGAATAAATATATTTTACCCTTAGAAAAATCTTCATTTATGAAAAATGTATAAAAAAATAATTTTAAACTTCAAATTGCATACAAGATTTAAGAAATTTGATATATACGAAACTTTAGCAAATACAATTAGCAAATTTAATTTTAATTTTGTTAAGCAAATGATTTTTACACACCATTTTTGCATAAAGCATGCAATTGAAAGCTTAAAGTAATCCAATTATAGGTATGTATATGTAGCAGTACAGAAATTAAGTTTCAATCATTTCCCCCTATACATTAATTTTATGAGCGATCTGTAAAACCATTTGAAGAATTTTGATAAAACTTCACTCGCCTTAACAACAAAATGCATAATCATTCATTTTCTTCTCATTCTTCAAAATCTATATATCTCTTAAGACCATGTATGCATCAAGTATTAATGTATTATATACATATAAATATATTTGTACATATAAATATATTATATATATAT
>BMAW01122315.1:25557-37860 GCA_019974015.1 Nephila pilipes | reverse complement strand
GCAAGAAATCTTTTTTGTTGCGAGTAAATAGCGATGAACAGCTTTCTGAATCATCGACTTGTTGCTGTTTTTGTTCCATCGAAAGCAATCGCGGCACCCACTTGGAAAAAACCTTTAACAAACTACAAAACGACTTTACTCCAACCTCGATAACTCAGCTGTTTCTGGTCCGATCGACTTAAAATTTTGACACGTTTCAAGCAAAGGTTAGTACTCTAGAAAGACTTGGTTACTGGTTTACTACGAGTGCTATCTCTGGGTTAGTCTCGGGAGTTATTGATTGATGTGTTATATAGTGCAAAACTCATAAGATGATATTTGATGTCATCTTTGATGAATTAAAAACAAATAGAGCAATGAACAGGTTAAAAAAACTGTTATTTAAAAATAAAAAATATCAGGTAAGAACAGTTAATCCATAAAACAGAAATTACCATCACTAACTCTAAGCGATGTTGAGAACTGAAAACAGAAATGTTCGATTTAAAAGCAGCAGCCCTGGCAAGAAAACCAAAAGTTCGAATTTCGCAACGAGTTATATTTATGCTGATGTCACATACAGAGGCTTCTTGGAATACCTGAAAAAAATTTTTTCGTCCAAATCTATGTGATTTGCTTACACAACAATATTTTGTACTTTACCGCTTCTATCAACTAGAGAGCCTGGACTAATATGTAGGGGCTTCACAGTAATAGCTCCTGAAAATTTCCATTTTACGATAATATTATTGTCAGTAGAGCGGGTGCTCATAAAATTGTCGAAATTCATGTACAGACTTTTTGCAGCGGTGACAATGAATCACAACAGCGCTATCAAAATTATTTTTTGCTACAGCGTTTCCTTTCTAATACTTTTTTAGCTATAAAATTACGATTACGAACGTATGTACAACACATAATCTTACGATAGTCAACTTGTCTTAAATTTTAAAATAGGATTTTTTGTTAAAAACCCTTTCAAAACCCATTTCATTACAAATTCACATAATTCGCCCTTAGTAATATTAATAATTGTATTTTTTTACAAACTTGGATATAATTATTTTCGTCGTAAGTTGCAATATAAAAAAGTTTCTACTTCCCTTTAAACTAACTTTCTGTCTTATACACATACATCTTACTTTAAATATTTTCGAAAACTTCAGAAATATTACAAATATAGTTTAATATTTATTGATTTATATCATATTGAATATCATTGTTTATTTTTTCCTACACTTTTAGGAGACTTTGGACATAGAATTTGACTATTTTTTGAATGAATAAATACATATAGAAATGTTTTTTACGAGAAAATATGCCAAAAGTTACGTAGAAACTATGTTCAATATTAGCTATTGAAAATGAAATCATATAGAAAACTAGGAATTCATTCTTCCTACTAGTAAGAAAGAAAATACCAGAATCCTTTTTGAGACAGAAAACAATAAAATATATTTATTCCTTCATGAGTAGCAATTTCTATTTGAATTTTTTTTTTGCATTAGCAAGAATTATATATATATATATATATATATATATATATATATATATATAAAAGAATATCTCACCTGTCAAGAAAAGCTTAAATTTCAAAGATTATTTTCTAATAAGAAGAATCACATACATCCTATCACATATTCGTTTCAGAAAACATTTGAGTATAAATTACTTTTACACTAACAATACATCTGAAATTAACTGTAAGACCAATCGAATTAAATTAAATGCGAAGTAAAATTTATCGATAAATTTGGTTATTCTACATTAGATATTGGTAAATAATTACTATATAGAGAACATATTTCTCAAAACATATTAATCTTTGTTTCAAATAATAACAACTATCGACATGTATTAGTAACAATAACCTGGTTAAAAAAGTGGATGATAATATGTGCTAAATAATATATCATACATTATGAAAGATAATATTGAAAATTACTTTTGAAAATAAGGAAATAATGTGGAAAAGAAAGTTATACCACTTAGTAGAATGCTAGAAAGTTATCTTCAGTAAGAAATGTATAAGAAGTGTACAGGGTGGATGCCAAAAGTAAGTTGAATAAATACAGGGAAAAGGTTTATTGCAAATAAAGGTAGGAGCAAATGAAATTCTTCGAAGTAGCTTCCTCCCGCTTCGGCACGAAGGCGCCAGCATTTTTCTAAGGCACTGAATGCACCCTGGAAGGCGTCGACGGGACCTCCTTCAAGCATCTCGTTGTCTATTCTTTGACGGCCTTACAGTCCCGAAATAGTAGTCCTTGAGTACTGTCTTAATTTTTGGAACAAGTAGTCAACTGTTGCCAAGTCGGGGCTGGGGCAGTGTTGTCGCAACATGTTTTGCTAAGATCTCCGTGACAATGAAATCGGTGTGCGACGGCGCGTTGTCATGATGAAGACAATAAGTGTTGGCGACATTCTTCCTGCTGTGTTTCACTCTGCCTTGGAGCAGTTTCATGTCTTCCAAGTAAAAATGACTATACACTGTTTGTCCTAGTAGCGCAAACTCTGAGTTGACAGTGAATTTTATATCGAAAATATGATGAGCCTGAACATCACACGAAACTTGCTCACTCTCGCCGTTGCGCTGCAAAGCTGAAGTGTGCCACTCAAAACTTTGCCTTTTTGACTCCGAGTCGTAATCGGAAACCCATGTTTCGTCACCCGTAATCACATTTTCTAAAAGATCACTGCTCCAGTAGGTCAAGGGAGATAGTTGTTCGATCAGCCTTCTGTAGATCGAAAGTACCTTGGTTACCAAATTCATACATATCTTCAAGAATGCAATGCATGGTACGTTAAGGAATATTACACTCATCTTCCAGGTTTCTAACACTCAACCTCCAATCAAAGTTCAACATATCTCTCACTTTCTTTATATTTTGATCGGAATGAGTGATCTTTGTGCTCGGCGTCTTTTCTGCCCTCCCAGAACATCTTGTACTAGCTTAAAACCATATTTTGGGACATGGTATTATCACCATAAGATTTCCTTAGCGTGGCATGTCCTCGACGCCCATTTTCTTGAGCGGAACTCAAAATTTTATTGATTAATCCTGGTTCTTCAAATGTGACATCTTGAAATTCCAACGAGTCACTAAAACAAGAGTTTAAACTAGCAGAGATGCGTTCCTTAGAATAGCCTACAGGCAACTAAAGTGGGTATCATTGGCTTCCTGAAACCTCCCACTATCTTTCCCATCACTACATACGCATTACTAGCGACTTCTTTGGTGGCGCGAGGTCATTCAAATTACTTCGGGGATACACCCTGTATATTAAGTGTAATACAAAAAAATTATGTCATAAAATCGAAATATTGAGTATTAAAGAAATGTTAAATTTATGTTTGTCATTTTTTTTTTTTTTTGCTTATGATTCCAATAACAGGTCAATTGAAAAGTCCCCGACCTACCATAGTAAAAAATTTTTTTTGGCAAAATTGGTTTTTTTTATTCAACATAATTCCCTTCAATACACAGATTATAGCGACCCTCCAACTTTTCGATACCATTTTTGTAGTACGATTTGTCCTTTGCTTCAAAATAGGCCTCAGTTTCGGCGATCACCTCTTCATTCCACGAAAATTTCTTCCCAGCGAGCATTCTTTTGAGATCTGAGAACAGGAAATAATCGCTGGGGGCCAGATCTGGAGAATACGGTGAATGAGGAAGCAATTAGAAGCCCAATTCATGGATTTTTGCCATCGTTTTCACTGACTTGTGACACGGTGTATTGTCTTGTTGAAGCAGCACTTTCTTTTTCTTCAAATGCGGCCGTTTTTCGGTGATTTCTTAGTTCAAACGGTCCAATAACGCTATGTAATAATCGCTGTTGATGGTCCTTCCTTTTTCAAGGAAGTCAATGAAAATTATTCCATGCGCATCCCAAAATACAGATGCCATAACCTTTCCAGCCGACTGTTGCGTTTTCCCGCGCTTTGGAGCCGGTTCATCGTGTGCAGTCCACTCGGATGACAGTCGAATGGACTTCGGAGTGAAATGATGGAGCCATGTTTCATCCATTGTCACCTATCGACGCAAAAACTCGGGTTTATTACGCTTGATCAACTTCAAACAGTGCTCCGAATCATCAACTCGTCGTTGTTTTTGGTCAAAAGTGAGCTCGCGCGGCACCCACTTTGCACAGAGCTTTCTCATACGATAATATTCGTGAATGATATGATGTACACGTTCAGTTGATATCTTTAGAGTGTCTTCCATTTCATTCAATTTCAATTTACGGTCATTCAAAATCATTTTGTGGATTTTTTAAATGTTTTCTTCGGTAACAACCTCTTTTGGGAGTCCACTGCGTTCACCGTCTTCGGTGCTCGTTTCACCACGTCTAAACTTAGCATACCAATCCTTGATGGTTGATTTTCCTGGGACAGTGTCCGGAAACTCGGCATTAAGCCAAGTTTTTGCTTCAACTGTATTTTTTCCTTTCAAAAAGCAATATTTTATCAACACGCGAAATTCCTTTTTATCCATTTTTTTCACAATAACAAAAGTTGCTTCACTCAAAATGCTATAATTCACAAACTAATTATCCGACAGCTGTCAAATTTATACACGCATCCTTTGAGGGTTAGGGCTAACTAAAAAACATGGATTTTATTCTAGTAGCTCCATCTATGGGACTTTTCAATTGACCTGTTAATTGATTGAAATGCAGAAATATCATATTGATTCTTATAAAATAACCATTTAAATATCAAAACTGGCATGCAAATTAGTACACATTTAAATAATATCCTTATTCAATTAATTGTAAGATCAGTTTTTAAAAAAAAGGACTCGCATATCATCTGTATATATTTACCTTTAGTAATGTAATATCATAGACAATAACTTTAAGATACAGTTTCTAATTTGAAAGACAGTTAAATTTAGGTGACTCTTTGTTCATTTAGAGGAGATGATTAGTAAAATATATAAATTGTTTTATTAGTTTCATCTGTTACACTTTAAGAAATAAATTAAATACAGTCCTATGTTAATTTGGAATAATTATGAGTAGAATTGACATCGGAAATGTTTCTGCATTAAATTCACTGTATTGACTATTTTTATTCAGTTTATATGATGTTAAGTTACAAACCAATAAGTGGAATTTCTTTCGATTAATAGTAAGGCATATTTCAATTTACCAGTTTTTGATAATCATGTCTATTCTTTTTGTTGTCCGGACATGATCCGAAATTTGGATATTTTCTTATATAAAATATTCTGACTTCCGAAATATATTTTTATACAATTGCGTTCTTTCCTAATTAAACTATTTTATTTATATTATATTATCCTGATTCTCATAATTGTAAAGACAGCAGACTGATTAACTAAATAAAACAGTGGAAAAACTGTTCGTGAAACAACAATAATTTTTATTTATTAAAATCCATATTTATATGCAATACAAACATTCATATATTTTTTTCTTATTGATAAAAATAAAGATACATTAAAAAATTAATATTTAACAAATTCACAATTTCAAGGATAGTGCAGTTTTTGCCTTTTTTTCAGTTATTCAATAATTTAATATTTTGTAGCGTTACATTATTTACAGAGACCTTGAGCATCAATCTGAGTACATCATTATCCATCTGTTTGGCATACCTTGAAAAAGCGTTTCAAATATTCCTATTCAATACCTCCATATTTTAATTCGATGTAATCCTCAAGCTCTTCAAATTCCTCATACTGCCTTCCATTTGCATACACTTTTCTTGTAAGATAATCCCGAACATGTTCTATATGTTAAGATTTGAGAAATTTGCTGGACTCGTGAAAGTATTGATTATTTTTGCAGTTCTAGAAGTGTGACGAGGAACTCCATATCTTTTTGTAAAATAAAAATAATACCTCCTCTGCGCACTCCAAACGTGAACAATATGCTAAGCAACGCACAGCCAAGTATTGTAGATGCTGATCAATATTCATGTCGGTAGGCAAAATTACTTTCCTTTTGCCGTTAAATGAATCTGCTCCACATCACATCAAAAATTCGCCTTTCACACGGTTGTTCCATAGGATGTGTTTCTCTTAACTGTTATAGTCTCAATAGTATTCTTAAAATCCTTCATTCCATAATGATTAAAAAATTATCACCTGAAATTATTATATTGTTCTAGTCAACTTTATCATTGATCTATATGATTAAGTTTTTATTCGTATCATTTTATGTTTAGTGGTTAATGTTAATTTTTATTCATTTTAACACATTTCGTGAAATCATAATTAATTAAAACATATTTAATTGTTGATCTCGAAACCTATCCCTCAAAATTGCTGCAATATCAATATCAAGCATGTTTTAGGACACTACGAGACGAATAACGTGTCTTCGATATCTGTAAAATACAATTTTGTTTTTCTACTAGACTTCTTTGGTTTCGAACCATCGACCAAGGCATTTGATTACTTGTTCTACAGCAGTTTTTGAATTCCATATTTCTTTAGCTATAATGCGAAATGTCCTTCCCTTTTTGCGTAAATACTTCACTTTTTGTACTTGAATGTCCATTCCTAATTCGCGAGATATTTTAATTAACGTCTCTTTGGTAGAATTTCATAAATTGTACTATATGAATCATGTTAGACCAACAGTTACAGCACTTGCATTTCCATCTGTAATTATTCGCTTGTGGGTTATGTAAAAAAACAAGACCCTAGTTTATCTTCATAAATATAAACATTTAAAATAATTTTGTACTCTTTATGTATTAGTTTTATTTTTATTCTTTAAAAATTTAACAGTTTATGTTTATTGAATAAATATATTCATATTGGTTCATATACTGTCGATCACCTTTATTACTTAAAACTCTTTAGTATGCACTTCCTCGCATTCGAATAGATAAAATAGTAAAGATTTGAAGACGGTAGTAAAAATTCCTTAGGATTAACATTGTGATCAAGAACTCAAAATGATCAGTAGACGACAGCTTTATAGAGAACTGCTCTAAATTTCATTATAAGAAAAGACTCATCGCATTTATTTAATTTTTTGCATTTATAAAACTTCAGTAAAGAAGCTGAGTGCTTGAAAACAAAATTTTTTTTTACGATATGAAATAATTGAAAATAAGAACAAACCTCACAATAGTTAATGTAATCCTTAAAAACAATAAAATTTACAAGTATAATTAAATATATGGTCAAAGAAATACAAAAACAATCAATTATTCCAAGTTTATATAGAAATATACTTTTTCTTAATATTTCTATGTCTTCATCTAGCTTTTTTTTATATATATATTTGTGCATCATTTTATGGAAGTAAATATGTGTATATTTCACTCTTACAAAATATTTAAATGCATTTTAATTATATACAGAAATTGTAATGCATTTTTAAATACCAAATAATGCATATGTAAGTTTAAAAAATATAAATTAATTATAAAGAACTAAAAGAGCATTTACTTCAATATGGATATCTTATACGCTTTACGATAACGTTCTGAGACAATGTCCTGGAAGCTCTGGAAGGAGGTAAATATATTTTATTCAGCGATAAAGTCACATCGTAAAGCTGAATCGTGATTGGAACAAATCCTATACATTTTTATCCGAACACAGCTGTCAAGTCTAAAACTTGAACAAAGTAAATTTCTTCCTTCAAAGATATATTTTATAGAAAATTCATGTGACATTCTATTTCAGCATTTTTATCGGGAAGATGCATGAATTTATTCCGGAAAAATCTGGAAATGTTAAAAAAAAAGTGTTTTAAAACAATACCGAAAATCAATAGGTTTTGAGAAATGATTTTAAAATAAAATTGATTGCATACATATGAATTTCAAAGTGAATTTTAGTAGATTTTTAGATTGCATTTTAAGGTGAAAGTTTAAACAAAATGATATCAGTATCGTAATTGTTTGAAAGAATTTATTTCATATCACTCATTGGACACGACTGTTTATTCAATAGATAGAAGTTTAAGCAATTTGGGCATAAGCTGTTCGTTCAATAATAAATATTTTATATTCAAACTCTTAATTTTTTTTTTATATTTAAAATTGTTATTTTATTATAGGAATGTATTTCAAGGCTAATTCATTTTTCCAACATATATGTAGAATATATTTAACTTTAAAACTAAACATTGTTTTACGAGCAATTTCCTTAAGTCAGATATTTAAATGAAAAATTTGTTTTCAATATACCTGAACGCACATTAAATATGCATTTCATGAATAAAAATTTAAAAAAATAACTGCTTAAAGTTTTAATTTGTTTTAAAAAACATTTCAATATTTGAATTTTCCTACCACTTCTACAAATTAATATTCTAATTCAATGTTTCCTGAATTTCTTAGAAGATTTTTTCACAACTCTGAACATGGGTTTGTTTGTACTACCATGCGTGATAATCTTTTTCTCTAACAGAAAGTGCGAAAAACAGCGAAAAATAGATGTATCTAAATATGAGAGTAGTGTTCTTAAAAAATACCTTTCTATTCAAATTCCTGTTCCATATAGACAATTTCCATACATGTTATACAAAATAAACAGAAAAATTTCAAACATTAATAATCATTACGAAGAAAGCCTTGGCATTTAAAGTATATAACTTTCTTGAAATATAAAAAAATAAGAGAAAAGCACTTTAATTATTTCAACTGGTAATATTCATTGTTAAAGAAATTTTATACAACACATTAATGAAGTAGCTAGAGGTTTAAAGCGTTGCAAATATTTACGGACGCCATAAAATTGAAAAAAGGTAATACATTTATTTCAGACATTTTTTTTTTCATTTTAGTGTACTGTTTCCCCTTAGCGCATAGCAGAATTAAATTTTGATTACACTTTAGAGAATGATACTGTATCTGTAACTTCCACAATGTAATTTAAAACAAGTCTTTTTAAGTTGATTCCAAGTTAAACTTACGTCTTTATTATCTAAGATTTCTTAAATAATCTTTAAATTGATATTAAAAAAACCTACATACTAAGCGAAAATTAATTATACAAAATGTAAGTAAGTGTAAACAAAATATAAGGTAAGAAGTAAATGAGATTTGTAAAGCTTTAATCATTGATTAAGTAATATACAAGGGTTGAATAACAATTAAGAAGAATTCTGACCATGTTTTGATCAGGTATGAACTATTTAACTTGTATGAGGCCTACACTAAGAATTTAATTTGGATTTATACATTTTTTTTCGAAGCTTGAATAAAGTTTAATTTCACACAGAATATACTCATCTTTAAGGTCTTCAGAAGTGTTAAAATTCCATTTTTATTATTCCGGATTCAAATCCTGCTTTTCCCTTTATATATTCTTATTTTATTACATATGTTTTCGAATTAATCGTGATAGGAATTTCTTTCAGTAAATTACTATCTCAATAAATAGAAAATATTCATTGTTTAATCACTTGTTAGAAAATACGTAGTAAAAAAAGTATAAGAAGTTTATAAGAAAACGCCTTCATTATAATCTTTGGAGGACAAAACTCACCCTTAAATGTTTCTTCAAGCATTAGATTTCCATGTATATTTATTCAGAAAGAAAAATAAAACAAGTTTACATTTTCTTTTTTAAGCAAAATAAAGCAATTTTATAAGTGCTGCAAAAACGCACATAGGATCAAATATATCACTTTGAACTGGGTCATGTTACTAACATAAAACTTATACGTACTCGTATATATTGTAATACCATGATAATACTAAGTTAATAAGAAAATGATTTTGTGAGTACATTATTTGAAATTTATAAATTTATAAAAATATATACGTTATCCAATTAAAAAAGCTACTCTGAAGACCAATTAAATTACAAAACTTGAAATATAATAAAATATCTAAAATCATTTAAAAACAGAAATAAGTAGATTACCAGTTTATCATACTATGATCTTTTATTTTCAGAAATTCTTCAGTGTATATCTTGAGAGAAACTTAATTAGATTTGTATTTATTGCTTTAAACTTTATTTTAGCCTAGTAAAATAAAAAAAATAGCAATAGTGCTAAAAACGAAATCACATATTATAAATTTTATCATATTCGTTTTACTTTATTGGAAATTTACCTATTATAAATATTTCACTTTAATGTTTTAAGTGTTCAAGATTTTCAAACAAAGTAGATTAAACTTGGTTTAGAAGAAAATTAAGTATCAAAGAGAAATTGAAAATTATTTCTTAAAGTATTGACTTGTGACAATTTATTTTGCTCTTATTACTTATTCATGAATTCTTAAAATATGTTGATAAAATATACTTTTATAAAATGTTAACTTACGTATACTTGTTTTTCTTATGCAAATGGGTCTGTTATCTTAGATTTATATCTAAATATGTTTTTCTTCTCTCCCTTACACTGAATTAATGTTTAAAATAACTCTATTTTTCTGACAAATGTTCTGGCATCTAAATGTAGCTGAAAGAATCAAATATTCTTTGGATTTCTATTCTTCAATATTCAAAAAAAAATATGACAAGTAACATCAAGTAATATATATTTTTCAGCAAAGTACAGTTTATTTACGTAAAAGGAAATATACAAAATTATTTATTTAATCCATTCAAAAATGCAATATTTCATTTAGAAATAAAATATAGATTTTAGAATATAATTTTGTTTTTCTGTTACTTCATTCAAATCCTTACGCTGATGCATAAAATCTAATTATTTGAGTATTTGATTATATCCTCTCTGAAATATCATGATTCGAATTTCCATTCGTATGTATTAGAATACCTTATAAATATCTCTACTGTTAATGGAATCTTACATGAAATATAAAGGAAATGTTTACTTTACAGACTTCACTATTGATACCACGCTACATTGAGAAATGTATTCTCTACAGAAATCTTAAAAATGTTTATCTTTCATTTTTGAAAAAATTGAAGAGGCTAATGAAGATTCAGAAGCAAAGCATTTTTTTTTAATTGAAAATTATGAAACATACCCTTTAGTGATTAATAATTATTCCATTCTAAGAGATGATTTAGCTGCTAAAAATTTGTTTTTGCAGCAAATGAATTTTAAGAAACTTATGAATATATTTTACAAAATAAAAAAAACACGATTCATACAAATAATACTATGTTCATTCCCATTAATTTTCCCGATATTTTGAAGTTCTGAGAAAAAATTGTCGAAACGTTTGTTATATTAAAATACCTAGAAATGAAGCAGAATATATATGTACTGGTGATTGAAATGTTTAAAAAGTAATTGTTTCCAGAAATAACAAAAGGCAGTTAAACTCTTAAGAATATCATATGTTTTGTTTACATAAGCTATTAATCACGTATTACATTGAAGTTTGATTTATTATTATATAGTTATGAGAGGTATATATTGTTATTATTAATAGAGTTATATATATATATAATAGCATATATAATTATATAGAGCATAGTAATTTACATTTGAATCATTATATATATATATACATATATTAATCCAAATGTAAACATAATAGCAAGACATTACTAGCAGGTCACCTAGAAGCTATGCCTTTGTCTTGGTTGATGCATCTGACAAACTATAATTTTTCTGAAGATAAGCATAAAAGAAAAACCTAAATAGGAAAAAAGAAGAATGGGATTTAAAGAATTAGAAAGAATATAACATGATATACATATATTCAGAACATATATAATGGCAAATAGCATATATAATATATATGCAACATATATATGAGTATAATACATAATACTATATAATGGCATCCTAGTTATATACAGACAATATGAACATACATATACTATATAATATGGACTATATGACATAGACATCAATACTATATAGTTCCATTGATACCATTTTTCCAAATGCGCAGATTTTCACCACCTTTACCTTCATGAGCCCATAGTCTTCAAGTTAGAGCAGCTCTGTATGTCATTCAATAGGATTGGAAACTGGTGCATCTAGTCTGCCAGACAAGGCTGAAATTTGGCAGACCGCATTACCCAAAATTACGTCCTGAAACCCTATTTGAAGAGAAATGGTTTCTGCAGTAATAATGTTAATAACAAACCTAAAAGAAATCTAACCCCATTGTACGTCATCAATGTTTGCATTGTTATGCTGTAGTTGATGAAGAATTATCCCATAGAACGAGAAAATATAGATCAAAAAACCCATTTTCTAGAAATCATATAAAAAAGCATTATTCTTCCGGTATCCTTAACGTAACATTGACAAAATATGAAATAAAACTCTTATGATTTAATTTATTCATTAATATTGTATTACATTTAAAACCATACCCCAACGCATCAAACTATACCATTTAATCACATTTTAAATTGAAAAATACTTTTCATTTAACAGGTATTTGAG
>BMAW01122315.1:0-25532 GCA_019974015.1 Nephila pilipes | reverse complement strand
CTTCGTCACCTCACCGAGGTTCAACGTTGTGAATGGCCTTCCTTTTTATTCTATGTGCGATGGCAATAAGTGATTAATTACGAAATTAACTTCAACCCAGATGTTAAAACGGATTTATCAATTCACCGTTCTGATTTCAATTCCATTAAAGCTAATGTAATTTCTTATGAAAACACATCCATTAGATGTTAATTTAAGAAACTGAGAACACAATAATTATCAGTAACATATATTATTAAAAACATATATTATTCCCTATGAATAAAGTTAATATGATTTTAAATATGCAAAAAAGAAAAATATCACTTGTGCTGAAGCTGATTATTCAATGATATATAGATAGGAAATTAAAATATAAAAGATCTTAAAATTCGTTTGACAAACAGGCAGACAGACGGACGAATGGATGGATGGATGGATGGATGGATGGATGGATGGATAATTTTCAAAAAAAGAATATTTTAACCTCTTTAAACTTATTAAATTAAATTAAATTCAGTTTTAATAAAACGTTTGAATGAAATTGTTATATTTGTCTAATTTATATTTGGTTATCATATATCATGATAGTTGCAGTTTGTGTCTTTAGAGTTTTCCATTTATAATGTTCTTAATTAGCTCGTTATGTTCTTTTTAGGTTCCTTTAAGGTAAGGTACTTTTGATCTTGTAAGTTTTTATTCTGTTATTAATTATAATTTCTTTTAATTTTTTAAAGTTTCAGATTAGTAATTGTTTAATGATCTGGATTCTATGTAAGCTCTCAATGAGCCTTAGACAATTGATTAATTGCTTCTATAATTTAATGCTAACGTTTTGGTAACACTTAAAGTTAGTTAGTCTTATCGCTTGATATTTTTAGTTTCATGAGCTTCTATAGCTATTTAAGTCAGTAGTTCTTTTTAAGGAATACGTTTGATTTGGAATATTTACATATATGGTTCTGAACATATCAGTGAATCTTTTTTCTAAATTTAAAGTACTTTTGATAATTAATGTGTAAATGATTGTTCAGTTTCAAGTGCTTTGTAGATATGTATGTATGTATGTTTAATAAATGTGGTGATTTGCTCAGGCAAAAAAACATTTTTTTTTTGTTTTTGTTCTTTAATAACCATTTATTTTTTTTTTTTATTTTTTTTTCAAATTTATTTCTTCTTGTTATATTTTTTTTCTTTGATTCATTTTAATATTTTTGAATTTGCTATTAAATTTTGTCAGGTATATTTTAGATTTTCTAACCATTTTAAATAATATATTTTATTGAAAGGGATAGTTTGGCCAATAATTTCTTAAGTTATGCAGAATACAGACTGAAAACTCGTTAAGACAATAATTTGTTTTTCATTATTTTTCTCCAATGCTTTAAAATAATTTTTAATTACTTTACCTTTATTGATATTTCTGGTTTTTATTCAATATTTTTTTTTTTCATTTACATTATATTCCTTTTGAAAATTCATTATTCTGATATATTTTAATTTGAATAATGTATTATATTCCTCTTTATCGTTTGCAATATTTATGTTTCTATTTTTTATACGGTATATGCTATGTTTCTTAATGGTTTAGTTGTGAATTTTACATTTTTTATAATATTAATTTTTTAATACATTCCTAGTATACTTGTGATTTATTTTAAAAGATTTTTAATGATTAAATTAAACATAAAATTTAAATTATAAACTCACACACACAAATATATGTATATATATAGTGTGTGTGTATGTGTAATAATTGCTGATAAAATAATTTTTCCCCTTATTTTCTCATTCTCTAACTCCAAAATAAGGATTTTCTCCTCATGTTGTTATACAGTACAAAATTATCTTATAATTTATGCCCTAACGAGCTCATAAAATCATAAAATCTACTGAATGACTTTTTTCTATGGTTGTAAATCAGCTGGAAATAAACTCTAGTAGACAGTGTGTCTGCTGCAAAATCTCAGAAAATTTGAACATAACTTTCGCGTTGCGACACATTATTCACAATTTATTATAAAATAATACACACATCACCAACAATAAGGTATGCTTGATTATTTACTTGATATAAATAACTAAAAATATCGTGTATAATAACATAAAACATGTAGTTGAGTTTATTTAAATAAGGAAAACGAATTGAAAAATAATCAATAAAAGCAATTTCCAATTTGAATTTTTTTTTTCTATCCTCGTTTTGTATATACGGAAGCTCTTCAAGTCAGCAAAAGGCGGTAAAGGTTTCAATTCTTTTTCTTTAATTGTGCAGTGCACTACCAACAACTCTGCGTGTACGTGTTGGATGCCTTGTCACCTCCCATGATCCTCGAGTTTAACAAAAACGGACATAGGACAGCCCTGAAAGTGACACAAGCGACACCTTTCACCATAAAACTACGCTTTGTAGGGTAGAAAAGGGAAATTTTTATCCCAGCTGTCACTCTCTGTTGTATTCTTTTCTAGTTTCATTTCTTCTTTTTGCTTAGTTACTTCCTGTCTGAGCAGATTTGCGACTCCATGTATTATGTCATAAAAATCCAGTCGTGTTCTTTCTTAAGCAAGTAAAAGATATCGCTAAATTAAGAAACACTTTCACTTATCTATTTTCTCCAGGTCTTTATTTCTATATAAAATAAAAAGTTTTTGAAGTTATTAAGTGCTTTGGAAACGCTCCAGATCCAATAATTAAAAGTTGTAAGAGAGTTTTTTGTATGTCTTTGTTGAATTTGGACATCTAAAACTGCATGGAAAAAATAAATGATAGGAAAGATAAGGGAAATAATAAGAACTGAAAATCTTTAATGTATACTTAAAAAGATTAAAGAAAATATTGAAATGTAATTATATACAAATGAAGGAGTTGCTTTAAAAAGCTCTCATGGCCCTAGGGCAAGGATATTCTTTTAAAAATGACAAATAGTTTGATGAAGAACCAAAAGTAATATAATCAATGAAAAAAATTATTTAAAACAGTAATAAGTTTGCTTAAGAATAATGAAATATCAAAACATATTCTTTTACGCATTAATATATGCATATTGGAATTTTTACGTAAAAATGTCTACATCTTTTTAATTATCAAATTTTGATCAAAATTGTATGATATACATATAAACACAATTATCTAACTCGTATATATTATTTTACGTATATTATATTATGTGTTACATTTACACAAATAAACAATTTAATTTTGATTTTAAAACGGGAAGTAATAATTTTGTTTGATAATCATGTTTTGTAGCAAAGCGATTGACACCCTTAAGAATACATTTGTGTGAATTCTGCTAAATTTTAACAAAGAGGGAACAATTTAATACAAACTAATTTCTTTTAAGATAATGGGAATCTTATTATGATAACGATAAACAACTTCAAAAAATATTCCAAAGCTTAGTTAATTACAAATCATTGCAGAGAGGAAAACAGTTTTGTTCTATAATTAAGAAAAATTAATGTATTTAATTAAGATAAACAAGCTTGTTAAAGTGTTATTTCACAGCCGTAGTTAACACTGATATATTTACGTTTGGTTGCCAATTTTAAGTATATTAACGATTTCGTGGAAGCATTTGAATTTTTTTGGTTATATTCAACTACAAATTAATTTTTTGAAATGCTTACCTTCTGAACTATACTTACACTTGATCTTTTTTTTTTAATTCAAAATTAAACAAATCAACAGTAATTTGTATTAATAAAAGAAATTTTTTTGTAATTTTTGAACGTACTAATCGTATCTATTACCATGATATTTTTTTTTTCGAAATTTACATTTAATTGTTTAGAAATTTAACTTTAAAGTGAATTTATTTTCACTGCGCGTAATCAGATCTATAAAAAGGTTCTGATTTTTTCAATAGCGTAGCAAAAAGCTTACGAAATATATAAGCATGAGCTTCGGTGCCAAATATCTCTGAATACTGATACTGTGCTCCAAAAAGCTGTTCCTTTTAACTTCAACTTAGATTTCGTGAAGATACATTTTAAATTTCATGTACCTCATGTATGATGTCATAGTTTATTTTACCCAGGTAAATAATTCCATTAAGAGTTTTTAATTTGTTCTTTCTAAAATAAATATCACGATTCTTTTAATTATTTATAAAATAATGCTTTTCGAATGAATCCTTATCTCAAAATAAAATTATTTGAAAAAGCACGAAAAATAATTACTTGAGAAAGTTCTGTCTTTTTAATTTGGCAGCAGTTAGTTATGTTCAAACGGTGGTAAATAAAGGTATTGAATTAATGCATTAAAAAAAAAACTTTTAAAAGTTGTTATTCTTTTTTTACTTTTGTATTTTAGAATGCCTACTTACATTTTTTTGTTGCTTTTTAGTTGACCAGTAGATAATTTTTTTCTTAATTGTATCGTTGCTATTAATGAATAAATCGTTTCCAAGTGTTGATACCGGCTTTTTTCAGTTATAACTTGTGTACCTTATTTTCTATTTTTAGTGAACTGTATGATGGAGATAAACATATTTTCTCCGTCAGTTTTAATTGAATTTTTTTATTTGTCATTTATAGTGAATTCGTATTGAAATTTCTCATTTGTCAATTTTTGTGAATTGTATCGAATTAGATACTTCTACTTTGAATTCTAAGCTATCTGATTTGTATTGCTTGAGTTTATCATACTATCCATTTCATTACTAAGCTGCTAATTTAATTTATCTTTGCTATTTATTTAGATAACTGTAATATCACTTTTTTTAAATTTTAGTTCATATAATGAGGATTAAAATACGGTTTATCTTCACCAATTGTTGTGATTTTAAAAATTACCAAATTTACAATTTTTTTAAGTAGGCTGGCATACGTCGATTAGTCTATTGAGCATTCTACATTGAACGAGCTATCGCCAAAAGAAATATTTTACAACAAAGTAGTGGGACTGAACTGCATTATCAATCACTATGTCCTCATTGGATTTAAATATGTTTCACTTTGCTATTTCTGTTACTAAATCATTCCTTCCTATGTGGCTAATTTGCTCTTCCTTTAACATTATATATATCTCAAGTATATCCTCAGTAAAATTTTTATCCTTCTATCTGTATTGTTCCTTTTTTCATTTCACCCGGCGAAGAACTAATATTACAGCAAGTATTGTTATAAAACGGGAATTGAAATTATTTCATCATTTTTTTTATATTTATTCAACACTGCTTCAATTCTTCACAAAAAACTTTGTTTTCATTCATTTTTAAGCATTGCATTGACTAATACTTTAAATGAGAAATAGAACCCATTTTAAAACTTAAATTGAAAATAATTAAATTCTTAGATAAGAATGAATTGAATAGTATAAAATTTGCGGGGTAAAAATCAGAATAATAAAAGGGGGTTTTTTTAGAACCAACAGATGAACACAATCGTGAACTACACTTCTAAACAGTCCGTATTGTGTGTAATCCAATAAAAACTCATTTGTTGATATTTTCATATTTATTGACATTCAAATACATAAATATAACAGGACGAAGATCACATAACATTTACGAAATTAACACACTTAAAAAAAAATAACAATGAGCGAGATGTGCCTATTTGCACAAGTTAAAAATAACTTTTGAGAGCTAACTCAAACTTACTCTCTCGTTATTTTTACAAGCAAGGTACATACAACACCATCTATAGGGGGCAATTATTAAAACATTAAGAATACGAATAAAAAATAATTATAAAAAATAGAGTTACATTAACATACTCCCAAATATCAAGAAGTCATTCTTGATGCACACCTAATACACAGGATTTTACAAAAGATCTTTTGATAAACTATTTTAACGTTTTTAATGTAACAACACATACCATACCAATTTACCAGGATGAGTAGATGTTACTTTACCGATTTTACAATAAGTTACAAATTTTAATGCAAAAATCTAGAACATAAATTAACTTAAAAAAGTGCAGATATTTTTCAATTAACAGATCAATTATATCATTTACAGAAAATACATATGATTTTCGCTCTCTCTTTGAGAATTTCATCATTGTCCTTCAAAACTGGTTGCTTGGATCAGTCCGCTTCTGGTGATGATAAGAAACTAGGGCCTTCCCACCACAGACAATAGTTAAGCAAATCCTTGGGTGACACACCTCTAGACCCAATATCAGTGAGATTCTCCTTAGCCGGTATGTACCGTCATCGGTTCTGAGGGATGCGGTCCAAGATCTTGGAAGTCCTTTGGGCAATGAACGTCTTTCAATTGCAAGAAGGTAAAGACAACCAGGAAATGACAACTTGGGAATCTGTCCAAGCATGAAAATTAATAACATGATATTTTAAAGTATTCATTAAGACTGAAAATAATCTGGCTAATAAGAGACTTCCATTTAGCTCCAGCCGTGGAATGAATACAGGCTTGAGGGGAGCTACTTTACTTTTAGCTGCTAGATTAGTAACATTAGCACCACCATTATCATTTCGTTGAACAGCATAAATTACACAGGCATAAGCAGATTCTGAGGCATCCGAAAAGCCATGAAGAGTAATTTCCTTTTCGGTAAACTGAAGCCACCTCGGAATCGAAATGTGACATATTTGCAGAAATTCTCTTTGGAATTTATGCCACTTAATTCCAAAATGCTCAGGTAGAATATTGTCCCAATCAATTTTCAGCAACCATAATTGCTGTTAGAAGAGTCTTATTAATATATTGTACTTGATGAAATAAACCCCAGAGTCAAATAGCCTTGCTAATTGGGATAGAAATGATCTCTTGGTAATTTCGCTCTCCAAGTTAAAGTTGATTTAGTAACAAAACAGTCAGTAGAAGAGTCCCAAATCAGTCCAAGATTTTTAGAAATATTTTCAGGATGAATTTCTACATTTGATCCATTAGCCTCTAGATTTTGAGCCAAATTGCTTAGGGCATCTTGGGAGAATCTAAAACTATTTGATGTAAACATCTATTAGCTAAAAATGGAGCTGATGAAGTACCGTAAGTCACAGTAGAAAGTCGGTATTCTTTAACCCTTTCGCTACCGGAGGGTAAAAAAAAGAAGTGCTTCTCTGATCCCGCTGCTTCTTATAGCGGAGTGTTACGCTGTGCCCAGACGATTTTAGATATGAAGCCTAATTCGAGAAAAACATTCCTCTTAAATTGGCTATTCATTAAAACATTTTGGTATTTACATATATTAATTAAAATGCATTATACTTAATACAAAGAAAAATAGATTTAATAGAAAATTATATGTTTTCTACATAAAATAATTACATGTACCATTATATGGAACATATAGATATATAAAAAAATCTTATTTGGCTGTATGGCATATTTATAAAAAAAAATCAATGCATAGTCCAACGTCACATGTCTTACACACATATTTTGACGCTTCACGCAGGATTTTGAGCAAAAGGCACTTCTTAGTCCTTCCCCCCCCTTTTTTTTTTAACTTTAATGTCTATCTACAGATTTTGATTATTTTTGCTAACATTACTGTCAGATTCATTCATTAGTTCTCAAATCCCATTTATTTGTTCAAATCTCAGTATCAGATAAATACTTTCTTTTCGTCACGAGTGTCGCCACAAATGAAAACCGACCGAATGAAACAATCAGCAGACAACATCTGCTACTAAAAGCCCTAACCCCCACAAAGGGCCATAAATTCTCATTCTAAGAAGCAAACCGAAAACAAGTGTACCTTTTAAATCATGTCATTAAATCTAAAGAGCCACGCCGCAACACGTGCTTTTAACAATTACCCTCTCCTGGTAGCCAGTAGTGAAATCCAAGCCCATATCACCAAAGTCAAGACTCCAAATAACCTATCTATATAAATTTCGCTATAATGTAATGTCACATAGTAACATTAAAAAAAATCAAATAAAACATTCTCATCAAGCGTATATCTATTGATACGTTGGGCCGTAGAAAATACTCAGGGAGCGTATCAAATGTGATAAGCTGGGCACAGGATAGCAAACGCGAGCGTATCGCATACGATACGCTTGGAGAGAACGGGTTGATAGCAGAATCAGATGAATTTCTCCACACTATCTTTTCCAAGTTTTGATTGTCTGCATCAATTAAACTTTCTCTATGCATTTGCTTTATATTCGAAGTGAACGCAATTTAATTCACACGTAATCTAATAAGAATAAATAAAATATCTGGCTGTAAGACTTGTCCTACCCTAAAACTGAATTCAACGAATTAGAGCTCGGGTGTTTATATGACCCATCAAATACAACTCGAAGTTTAGTTATGAGGCTATTGTTCTTTTGTACAGCATGGTGGGGGGAAATCTAATCTTGTTTGAAAGAATTCAAATTTTTATTGGATAACATATGCCCTGTTTCTTCATATTCATTCATAAAATCCTTATGTTAATTTTCAAATTCTGAATCTAGCTTAAATTTATTTTCCATAGCTAATAGTCCAGAAATAACCAACTGCTTTGTATCTCTAACTGATTAATGTATCTGGAATAAATAACTTAAAAGCAAATCAACCCTGATCATTTATTGTGAAAGTATATTTAAAATTAGTTTCACAAAATTCTTCCTCTTTGGACAAGAAAAGACATTAAACTAAGCAACTCTTCTATTTGCCAGAATTGTTGCAATATGGATTCACCGTTGTTATCATTTTTTACGCGAATCAAATGCGATTGCGTACAAAAAGGTGAATTGGGGTCCTTTTGAATCTGACTTGCGACAACCCAACCAAACCTGGTGCATTGAGCAAACGGTTGTCTGAATGAGCGTGAAATGTAATTCATCCAAGGCAACTTGTCAACACTTAGCAAATATCAGTTGAGGTATTGGATTGAAAATTTCCGCTTTTATCTTCCATGAACAGCTGTCAGTACTGGTGCATTTATCTGCCATCTGCTAAGATCCATACGCAACAATGTTACCTAAACTGTCTTTGAGTAAACACTTTTAATAACTCCTTGGTATATACGGTGTTGGGAAGCGAAGTTAAATAACTGCCACTGCGTGGTTGTGCTGTGACGTCAGCCTGCGAGCTGACTCTCACTCATGAATGTAAATCAAACGACTTGTGTGCTCAGAGATAGCTGATCGTTTACCACTGTGTGTCTCTGTGTTGTCTCTGTTTTTTATGAATAAAATATATGTTTGTTGAAATCGTTTTGCATTTATTTATATCTAAGTACCCAGTATCTTTTAGATGCACTTCATTTGATTTTACTTCTGAATTTTAAGTCGTTTTAGAACAAAGTGGTACCTTCGGAGGGATACAGGTACTTTGGATGTAAACTTTTATATTTTGAATATTGCTGAACTGAACTATTTTGTGATGGAACCTTTGTTGTGTTTTTAACTTTGAATTAAAATCTGATAGAGAAGAATGGATTTGGTACAACTGAGAACACAGAGGAAATCATGACGTGTTTCGTTTACATCATGTGTTAAGGAGATTGATGATGAACTCTCTAAAGAAACACGTAATAGGGAAAGTGAAATTTCAGCTCTAATTTTGGAAGTGAAATTTCAAGATCTCAAAAATAGAGCTGAAAAAATTTAGTGGAAATGCTAGAAACTACTTGACATTCTGGAAATTCACGGAATTTCGAAAAATTCATGGAAGTTCCAGTATCGCTAATGTAGACATATTCCATTATCTACTACAGGCAGTTGCTCCGAAATCAAAAGCAGCCCGAGTATTGTATTGTTTCCCAGCGATTGCGGATAATTACCCAAAGGTGGTTGCCCAACTGCAGGAGAGATTCGGGCGAGAGGATTTACTCGTACAGATTTATGTACGAGACTAACTGGCCATGGTTATGAAAAATGGAGCAACCGGTCCCTTAAAGACTGACTTTTCAGATTATGCGATGAGTTGGAAGCGAAGATCCGAGATCTGGAAAGTTTAAGACGCACGCAAGAAAAATTTGGCGATTTTCTATGTCTATTCGTGGAGTCTTGCCTACCGGAAGAAGTATTGGTGGCCTAGAAAAGAAGCAGAAACCATGGATTAACAGAGGACAAGGAGTCGGAAAATTTGTAACATTTGATGAATTTCTTCGTCAGGAAGTAAAGAGGGAAGAAATGGTAAATCATTCACGAACTGGTTTTGACTCCCATTAGAAACCACGAAGGAAGGGATTTCAAACTGAACAGTTAAAACAATCCGGGGAGTCCTCAACAATATCAGCTTTAGTAACTCTTCAAAACCCAGCTTAGAAAGATAATTGCATTTTTTGTGATAAATCGCATCCTTGTGACAGGTGTTTTTCAGCCAAGAAAAGGACTTTAAATGCAAAACAAAAATTATTGTTAGAAAAGGATGCAGGTTTTTCTTGTTTAAAAATAGCTGGTAATATAAGTAATTTTTGCCATGTTAAAAATCAATACTCCAAAATAAATACATCATCTATGCGTACATAAACTAAATTAAAATTTATTTTAAATCATTATTTAATTAAATATATATTCTTTTAAGAAATTAATATTTTAATATTAATTAAAACACATTAAATAACATAATGCAATTATTGATTTCTGCACATAACCCCTTTCTCAATGCAATGCACTTCTTAATGTGTTACTGCATGCTATGGATATATTATAAATAGCTATAAACACTTATTTTGAAACAGATAAGTTTTAGAATATAATTATTTTATAAACTGAAGGGGAAAAAAAGAAACAATTGAAGTTACAGAGATCGAAAATTGCTTCAGAAAACCATTGCCATTTTGAGTCACATTATTTAGCACATAAAATTTCACTTTAAAATAAGCATAGTAGATATTGTAACATACTTTCGGAAACAGTATTCTGAAGAAAGCTGCATATTACCTGTTTAAAAAATAATATTTTTTTGAAATTTTCAGCAGCTATATATCTACGAAATTTCTCTCTCTACGTATTTTTATTCGTTCAATTTTTTTATAAATTAATACAATAAATCTTTTCATATTATTTAACAGCAACTGTTTATTAAATTAATATTTTTGATTTATGAACTTATCTTTATCAAGCGTTTTGAATTTCGGTATTTCTGATATAAATGTAAATCAGAGTTGAAGGTCTACCTCTAGTTAGACCTTCAACAATTATCCAAATTGAGAATAAATTCTACTGGAGAAGTTTCGCAATGAAAAATTATGTTAAAAATTATATCTTAAGTTCAGTAAGGTGTATGGTGGCTTGAAAGTATTTGAATATATTTCGAAATAACATTATAAATATAAAGAAACAACCTTATATAAGAACTTTTAAATATTTTTGCTGTTCTTAATACTTTTTTTTTTATTTTTGTCTCTTGAGGACATTTATGCATTTTTAATACAATATTATTCAATCCAATTCATATTAAGACACAAAGTAATGTCAATCGAAAACTTCAATCTTTATTTTATTTCGTAATATATTTTTTGCATAATTATACCAAAAACAAAAAACATGTTAAACATAGCTTTAATGTATTTAATACTGATACGTGGTTGTTCCAATCATTAGTTGTCCCTTTTAGATACTTTGATTCTGAACATGAAAGACCCGTGAAGATCATTTAACGGTTTTCCTTCAAAAGTGTACAACACAATTTCAATATAAAAAGGCGCTTCCTCCTTCTTTTTGGTTAACATCTATCCTTCCTGATGGAACACTTAAATCAGGAGTTCGCCAAAAAATTTTAATCACATTTACTGAAAACACAAATTCACATGGATACATTAACACAGATATGCCACACTCGTGAGTTACGCAAAAAACACCTACGTACATATACAGGATTAAACTTTCACGAATGTCAAACCACTATCATTATCCTTCAGTAACATTAACTAAATGAAATTGTGTGAATTTAAATCATTAGTTTTATGTAAATAATCAAAATTCAGAGAAGAGGTTCCGCATCAATATTTACATAAAATAAAAGAATTTCAAACATTGATCTGTGTACAATGACAATATAACTATAATGCACAAATTCATATTTCACTATCTAGATTTTGTTATCTTGACTGCTATGATGAAATGAAACGTTTGATGTTATTTTTTTGCATCATTATGCATTATTACGTTAAGGTATATTGTTTCTATAGTTTTCGGAATGTATATGTAAATTCATAAAAACCGAAGAAAATTGTCTCTTCTGATTTTCCTATTTAAAATTCCTCTCTAAAGCAGAGAGTTTGGGTGAAATAAACAAATTAAAAAAACAGATAGGACTTCTCTCTATTCACATTTAGGAATTGATGAAGATGTTCATAGACTTAATTTTCATTCAGCTTTATTAATAACTTGTATCTCGCTCATCTCTTCTACTTATCTCATTTAATTACACATTACTCATTTAAATACATTAATTATTTTACTATTCTTCACAATCTGGTTATTATAAATATGCTTGATTAAACAAAAGAACGATTGATTTTCGCATTATATTTCCTTGTAAGCAATTAAAGATTTTCGTGTAACTGATTTGTTATTATGTACGAGGACTGTTTTCTTTCAACCTTCAATTGGCTATAATAAAAAGATGGGTAAACATAAAAAAATAATTTTATTTCCAAAAGTAATGTACAACAAAGGTTAATTCTCTACATAATCACCTTGACGATTAAGGCATTTGTCATATCTGTGAACATGTTTTGCAATACCCTCTTCATAAAATGTTGTCCTCAATGAATTGAGGTGAGTTGTGACCGTTTATTTGAGCTCCTGGTCAGTTTGGACGAGCTGCCCCCCCCAAGCCACTTCTTCAATTCACAAAAAAGACAAAAGTCACTTGACGCTAGGTCGGGACTATATGGTGGATATTAGAAAATGTCCCATTTAAATTGCTCAAGAAGCAGTTGGGTTAGGGAAGCAATTTGGCTATCTTTAAAGTTTCGATACCATTCACGAACAACGCCATCACTAATAAAGCTGTCTCCATACACTCCACTCAATCTTCGATGAATTTCTGCTGCACAATTCCCTTCTGCCTGCAAGAAACGAACAACACTTCGCAATTTGCGTTTGACGGGAGAATCAAATGAGACAGCCATGTTTAAGTGACTGCAGTTCTACCAGAAAGGGCGTGTTGGACTCGGCAATGACAAAGCGTGTATAGGGAGAGATGCGCAGCAGCCTACTGAGCTCACCAGCTAGCTGCAGCATTCCTGGACTTCATAGTGTGAGATCGGAGGTTGAAAAAAAAACAGCCCTATACATTTACCGAGAAATTTATCAAAGAGGATTCACAAGACCACTGTAATAATAGAAGTAAAATGATTTGTTTCTGTTTTCCTCAGGATAACTAAAATAAACTTTCTTAATATAATTTAATTTTCTTATTTTCTTAACTGTATAATAATGTTCCTATATGTATTTTTCAACAACGTAATTTTTTTTAAAATTTTTATTACTTAGATAATACTACTCGAAATATCGTATGTACTTTAAAACAATAAAATAAATACGCATCTGAACTATATTCATATTATTAAAAATGCTGGAAAATAACAGTACGAAAAATGTTTTGATTATCAAAGTTAAAACGAATAGGATAAAGCAAAATAGCCTTAAAATATCGGAATGTATTTAATGTTCCCGAATTATTAATGATGATTCTTATCTCTCAATTTTTTTTCCTCTGTTGTATATTAATTTTTATTAAAAATACAATTGTACACATTTCTAGATTCAATTCAAAGAATTGAACACAATTCTACAAAATAGAAATTGATGAATAAACTGAACATTTACTGAAATGTATTTTTTAATGTTTATATTTATTCTAAATTTAAATATGTATCTAAATCTTGGAAAGTTGTTTTAGGACTTATTAATAAGATTATGCTTTTTTTAAACTATTCCAAAGCATAAAAATGAAAGACAAAATATTAAAAATATTAATTTTAATTTACAACTATGTCAAACACTATCTATTTTTACTTTCCTCATCTTGATGAAGGAAGTCTAATCTGACGTAAAATGCATTTAAAAATCACTTTAACAATTACAAATCTAAGAAACTGATCTATTTCATTTTTTATGAACACAAATAAAAATACAGTTTTAAAAAATTACGAAAACAATTATCTAAAAAATGTATAACGTTTGATACGATTTAATACTTTTAGAAAATTTCTTGCTTCAATTTCTTATACTCATACAATTTCCCAATTTCATACATTAATACAAATATGGGAAATGTAAAATTAGTATTTACTGATGAAGATATAAAACTATATAAAAACGAGTATTATATATTATCATGAATAATCTGTATATAATACTTGTTCAATATTAATAATTTTTTAATAATTAAATACATTAAACAGAGAGAACAACTGAAAATATGAAATAGTGACCTGACTAAAGTAAAAACGTACATGATAAGTTAAAGCAATAATTTAACGCAGTTTTTCATGAATAAATCTTGAGACATCTCGTTAATGTAAACGGAAAGCATGTTAAGAAATGGTAAAAAGAAATATTTATTTTTCAATAAGCTTCTAAAAAAATGATAACATTTTAAAATGTTTCTGTTAAAGATAAAAATATTTAAAAGAAATGAATGGTGAATCTCCTCATATTTAACGAAATTTAAGAAAGTAACATTTCTTATGCAATGTTGCAGTTTTGTTCCTTTTTAATTCTTTGGTTTAGTAAATGTTTCATTTTTATAGGAATTCTGCTCAAAGTAGTACAAAAAGAAAGTAAAGGTTCTACATCTACTTCGTTCTCGTTTTCTCCCTTTATTTTAATTTACTTTTTATCTGTATTTCAGCCATGATGAATGTCGCAACATTGAGTAAACCTAAAACGAGACAGGAACAATAAATAAAGAAAATAGGAAAAAATAAGAAAACGTAATTTGTTCAGAGTTGATGAAAAAACTTCTCTGTTACAAATAAGATCATTTATTTTTAAATTTTATTAAAGCGATGGCAGTTTCTTTTCTATTTTCCTTTTTATAGAATTATTGGATGTTTAATCTGTCTGTTTGCATTCTTGTTTCAAATTTGATGAATTATATTTTGATCATCTTATTCAGTATATTTTTTTTTTATTTCAAACTATCCTTATTTTATAGCTTCACCAATAAAATATTTAATGATATTTTTGTTTAGTACTTAAAATTGAAGATTTTTACATTCATTTCAATCATTTTATAATATTTAATCTTATAAAAATATACTGAAAATGATACTGGATAAAAATTACATCAAATAAATCATTCTGTAAATGTGAAATGATTTCTCAGACATAATAATTTATTCAATACAAATTTCAAACGAATTGACTCAGATTTGTGAAAAAAAATTCTAAAAATTGTTAAAATATTTCCGGCTTTGTACTTAATATGAAGAAATATACATACATTAAATTAACTATCAAAGACAATTACTTTTGTTAGCTAGTGAAAAAAACAATGCTCTGAGTAATCAAATATTTTATTTTTTTTACTTTATTAAAGTGACCCAATTTAAGTATTTGTATTCAAAAATGAAATTTTAGCTTATAATGCTAAATTTCATTATGCCTTAACTGTGTATGAATTAATGCTATTTGATGTACGTCAGAATTCATCAGAATGCAAGAAAACACAAGAAAAATAAAGGAATTGTTTGTAATTTTAATGCTGAATTTATCAAAAAAAAATTTATTTTTCATGAATTTTTTACTGAATTCTAATATCAAGCCATTAACTATGACGGGTAACTCATAAATAGAGTATATCTTAGCACCTAGATAAATACTCACATACTTTTCTTTTAAAAAAAAGAGTGCACTTTTAAAGTTATTAAAGAAAATATTTTCATCAGGTTTTAATAAACATTACAATGTGAAGCGGCTCACCATTGTAATTAATTTTTCATAGTTTTATCAGCTACATTGATGAGTATGATATATATTCTTAGAAAGTTTTAATAGACATTTATTATAAATTACAAAATATATCTATTGATATTTTGTTCTTTATTATAAGTCATTTTTTAGTATTGTATTTCCATTAAGATATTTTTAGATTATAACGTGTTGTATTTTTTTTATTTTGTTTTGTGCTACATATTGCTGGAGTTAGAAAATTTATCATGATTTGAATAATTAAAATATAAAATTAGTTGAAAATGTAAACAAATACAGTAATTAAATTTCATTTAATGCAGCAGCACTTTAAATATTTGCTTTAAGTTTATGAAATAAATTCCATATATTTATAAATAAAATATAAATAATTTGATTTTTATAATATTGATATTATAACGTATCAAAATTATTCAAATGTAAAACCAGTTCAGTATTAGTTATAATACCTGAAATGAATGTTTTATCATAAATAATTAGAAAATAAAAATTAAGGAAATAGTATCTTTAATTTATAAAAAAAAATCATTCAAGACATAATTTTATTAAAGGAGGTAAAAAAATCCTTCACGATTAAGTTCATGAAGAGTAGGATGAAATATTAGATACATCTAATCTGTAAATGAAATTATTAATAAAAATCTTAGTAAATACAAGCTTCTTGGGTTATTTTTTCATTCTTTCAAAAACTAAAGTTGTTATTTAATTTTCTTTTATGTAAGAGAAACAAAGTATCCAATTATAATATTAACCTTCTTCCTACTACATAAAAAAAGTTATTGTATTCGAGTTCTGCTTACTGAACCATTAAGTATATGCATAGCAAAGATATTTAGTTTAATTAACATAGATATTTAGCTTAATTAATGTTTTATATTTATATACATCTGGACTCTTTTCCTTTTCCTTTTAATATATATATATATATATATATATATATATATATATATATGTTTGTGTTAGTTACAAATGATAAAGATATATTCAATAATGTTAAGAAATTTATGAGAGAATGTAAAAAATGCGATTATCCATTAGATATTTTAAGGATATATATTCCCAATAATTTATATGATGGTTTATTTTGATGTGTTTTTAAGATTTCCCATGAGGACTTCGTATGGGATTCTGGAAGGTATTGAAGTATCATTATGTAAATTGTATCTGATATCTACAGAAATTATTATATTATAGTGGTTTCTCTATACAATCTTTATTTCATGAATTGATTTATATATATCTTTAATATTTACATATTGGAGTAAAGGCTTACTTTAATATCTTTTGAATTGGTGACTTATTCAAAAAGGTAATCTTAAACATAAGGGCTAATACCTTTAAGGACACTCATGAATTTTTAAACTTTCGTTTCAAAACAAATCCACCACACAACAATAGGATTACAAAGTCAGCTAGTTAGTTGTCTAGTTGTAAAAATATTTTGAAACATTTCTGTATTATTACACATTTACACACATATATTTCACTCAATTGAATTTTAAATAATTATAACAAATAAAATTCTGATTTATGTATCATTTAATCTGATTTCTGGTCATGAATGGTTTATTGGTGGATTTTTATTAAATATTCTATATTGAAACTTTTAATACTCAAATTAGTTAAATACTATTGACTTCCAAATTTTATCTGGCAACAGTGCATGGTGGTGGACATCATCACTTAAAAAAGTTCCTTAGCCTATTACACTGAGGTTCATGATCACTTGTCAAAGATATGATCTTTTGAATCTTTGCCTTTACAATTGTGAAATTTGAATTGATTTTTCATGAGTAGCATGGATTCGAGTATGTAGTTTTTAAAGTTTTAAATCTTTAACTGGAAATATTTAATTATTATTTTTATTGTTTCGAGACAAATCTTAAATTTTTAATTGAATAATTTTAATTTAATAATTTTAATTGGATAAATTTAATGGATAATTTTAATTCGATATTTTTAATGGATAATTTTAATTGGATATTTTTAATCGGATATTTATAAATGAATAAGTTTTAATTGGATAAATTTTAAATGGATAAGTTTTAATTGGATAATTTTTTATTTGGATAATTAATAATTATTTAATTTAGTAGATGGTTTTTGTTTAAAAAAATTAATTGGAAGGGTTTTAGGTGAAGAATATATTTTATTAGTTTAAAAAACAATTGTTTTTGAAAATAATTAGTAATTGAGATATCTCGCCATTCAATTTTTCTTCTTTGTTTATTTTTTCTTTTCTTTAAACTACAATTTGAATTTTGAAGTAATCCATTTTTACCCAACAAGATGCATTGGGGGAGGGCTGGTACCAAAGAAGTAGTTTAACCCCACAATTCAATGCATGTTTTATTTTGTTGGGTATCCAAATTATTCTTTGATTCAAATTAATTTCAAAATTGATTCAATTTTTATTCTTCTTTTAGTTTCAAATTTGATTTAATTTCATCTTTTTTACTTAGTTCTATAAAAGTGTTTTTTTTTTTTTTTTTTTTTAATTTTGATTTTAATTTTTATCTTAATTTTATGTTTTTAATAATAAATTCATTACTTTATTTTATACCTATATATATATATATATATATGTGTGTGTGTGTGTGTGGGATGACCGGTTACTAATTATTCTAATTAAAGAATCAAATCTTGAATATTAGCACATTTAATATTGACGTTTCGCACGAACAATTATTAATAATATTCGCACAAACAATTATTAATGTATAATAATAGTGTTTATCAAATAATTCATTTGTTTTACTTAATCATTTGAGTCCAATCAAAATATTAAGTGGTAAGATATAAGAATTGTCAGTGTAACATAAAAAAAATTCTTGTGTGAAGCATTGGGTGGAATATTGAACTTTTTATTAATCAACCTAGTTTATCATGAAATGTAAGTCAGTTATTATTTTATGTAATAAATATACTATTTTCCTAAAATAAGATCAGTACTATTTCAGTTTTACCTAATTTTCTCCCATCCATCCCGTTTCTGAAATGTCTATTTTACTTTGTTCTGTACTCTTTCATCTATACGATTGAAATAGATATGAAGAGAAATTCAAACAAATTAAATAACCATTAAAGACTAGTTGTTTTATATTCAGAGTAATACTTCTTTGAAATTTTTAATCTGAAATAAAATAATGTAAGAATCAAAAAGTTGCATAAATCAAGAATAAAAAAAGAGAAAGAAACAGAAATGTGAAGTGAAGAAAATAGCATTTTTTGTTTTACTTACTGTGATAAGTATGTATCACGATTTTAGATAACTCTATTTAATAATGGAAACTGGTTATCATACTCGTATAAGGAACTTTTCAGCTTCAGCTTTACAAGACTGGCACATTTGTATTTGGTAATAATAGCCGTTGTCTTAGTTAATCGTGACTTTATTTCGTTAATCGTGACTTTAATTAAATTATTACTGACGAATTTCTTAACATTTAAAATTTAAAAACAGAACAAAATGAAGCATTGATTGATCATTTAGTTTTATGAGATATGGAGTAATTAAGGCTGTTTCAACCCTTTTAAAATCTTCTTTGAATTCATTATATATCAAAATATTTCATATTCTGCAAGAATATTCTGAGCATTTGTTTATTAGCAACTAAATTGTTCAAACTATTTTTCTGAATGTATTATAACACCACGGATGTATATTGAAAATAATTCAAAAGTGATTTCTATAGGATGCATAATTATAACTCTTAAGGATATGTACCAAATCGTTGAAGTACAAATAGTTATAGGTATTTAACATTGCATTATCATTTAGATTGAATTTGTGTCAAAGCCGGTAGTTATATTGTAGATGATTCGAATGTAATGAATGACATTTTTTTTTCTGTTTTTGTCCAATTGGATATTATATCTATGGTTAGGATCTTCTTTAATATTTCAAAATATTTATTTGAATAATTTTTTTTTCATTCCTTGTCAGTAAATATTGGATCTTCAATATTGGATTTGGTTGAAATCTTCTGGAGCAATCTAGTCGATTCCATCAATTAAATTCCATGACCAATTTTAAGAGACTATCCACCTTTTCGAGTGTGGCAAAATCCAAAGTCGTATCTTCTGATAATGAAAATACTATTTTATAAATATCATTATATACAATCTATAAGCAATTTGGTGATTTATTAATGTAATTTATTATGTGCATATATCACACAGTAGTTATTAGATCACATAAATACAAAATTTGTTTAATTCGGCTAAATCTTCTAAAACATGGCTTGTGAATAGTACTAGAATTAAAGTAATTTATGCTGTAACCAAAAGAGGAATTCTTCCTGATAGCTGATACGCATTTTATGTTTTTGTAGCATATGTAGCTATAATGAAAAAAATTTCAGAAACTCCGTGTGGTTCATTGTTTCATCAAACAGTTCACTTACAATATGAATTGGTAAATTTTTGTCTTGAAATTTAAAAAAAAAGTTTCATAGGTATAAATCGAGCACAGAAGATCCTTGTAATACACCAATGGGATAAAGACATTTTTTTTAGCATCAATATTCAAAGTATGAAAAATATTTATAATATTGATTTTGCATCTTTCCAGTATTTTTAGATTTTATTGGTACCAGAACCACTGAAATACATAGGAGAAAAGTTACCGTTTGCTATTTGAGGGATAAACATTTTATTTGCCTCTATCTTATTATTTCCTGTCCAGGACTTCTGGTTCAGCTAATTTTCAAATAACAATGTTTGGTGTCCATTAAGGAAGATTCAGAGTTATTCTGATTGCATTGATTCGTAATATATTTAAAAGATTGAGATAATTATTTGATTATTTATTTATGATTTGATAGGTATAAAACATATTTCAAATACTATACGTTTCGTTTATTTGATTAAATCTTAAGCTCTTGGAAATAAAGCTTAAACGCTGCACCTTTAATGTCATTAATTTTCTTCACACGAAGTTTTATTTTTCATTCCATTTATTACAGATATATTTTAATTATGTTTGGAAAAATATTCTCCCAAATATTTAGTAGAAGATTTCCGTGTTTGTGAAAATCCAGCCAACATAATGTCAACTGAAATTTGTGTTATAAATATATATATATATTCTCTATCTATCTATCTATCTATCTATCTATCTATCTATATATATATATATATATATATATATATATATATACAGAGAGAGAGAGAGATTTAACGCTTGCTTAGATGTAAAAGAATGAGAAGAAATAAAACCCAGAAAATGTTAAATGTTACAATTTTGCACTATTTATGCTTTTATAGTTTCGTTTTGTACAAGGAAAACTATACAGAGTTAATTTTATTTTAACGAGGGTTAACCAAATTGAATACAAAGGAAGTTTTCCAAGTGAAAATAATATTTTTTAAGTGTTGATTTTTGCTAGAAAATGTTGACACTGAATTTTTACTCACTAAAAATATATGTATTATAATATATGAACATTAAAAATAATACCTGATCAATATAAAATTGTAAGGTATCTAAAATAAATATCTACATAAAACTAAAACTATATTTTCTGAAAAATTTTTATCCACTGCTTGAATAAAGAGAGGATCAAAATTATACAGTCTTCGAGGCACTGGTGGGAATGACCCCACTGCGTAAACTACTATCTGATGATGATGTCATGCTTTAGATTAAATATAATTAGTCTAAATATAATGCAAAAATTAAATGTATTTGGAAAAAATGCAAAGTGGATTAAACTTGCTAAAAGAACATTAACAAATTTGTATCCGCCTGTTTTTTTTTCGGTAATACATAACCTTATCATATAACTCTAACATTTATTGCTCAAATAATCAAAATATTTTACTCAAAATTTGTTATTTTAATACATTCTATACTTTCTTTGTTTGTATTTTGACTTCTTACATAACCAAGCAGCTTAGGGATAAGAATGCTCCAAACATTAAATGATATTCATTCGCTTCTTAAATTCGTATTTGCTTTGACCGAAATTTTTTATCCATTTGTGAAAATTTCTGCATAAAATAAAGACTTTTATTGTTTGAAATGTCAATTATAAGAGTTGGGTTTTCAAAATAAACTGCTGTTTGTAGAAAATGCAACACCATGAAGGAATCATCAGAATCAAATGAAATTCGCAGCAAATGTCAATTATAGGATATTATGCAAATTAATAAAGTTTCAGAGCCATCGCGCGTGCGCGGCGCGCGCAGCGCCCTCTGAATTGATGCTGAAAGCGTATAAATAAAGTGCTGTAGCGGGACGTTGAAAAAAGTCTATGATTATTTGTTAGTGGCAAACGTTTAGTGAGACCTGAGTATGCCTCCACGACGGAAGAATAAGAAATTCAAGCAACTTACGGAATTTGAACGAGGGAGGATAATCGGCCTTCGAGAAGGAGGATTTTCCTATCGCGCAATAGCAGCTCGTATGCAGCGGAACAGTTCCACAGTGATGCGAGTTTGGAAGCAGTGGATCGACGAGCACCGAACAACTCGAAAAACAGGCACTGGACGACAGAAGGTGACGTCAGAGCGCGAGGATCGACACCTGCTCCGCATGGCGGTGAATGATCGCGAAGCTTCCTCCAGGCAGCTGGCAGCACGTTGGTCTACTACTACAGGTGTACAATTGTCGGCTTCGTCAATTCGTCGTCGTCTGCTGCGCCGTGGATTGCGTGCAAGGGTGCCTTTATACAGGATTCCCCTCACGGCGAATCATCGACGGCTGCGTCGGCAGTGGGCTCTTGAGCACAGAGACAGGCGAGCTGATTGGCACCAAGTTGTCTTTTCAGATGAATCACGCTTCAATTTGTGGACCCATGATGGCCGTGTTCGTGTTAGACGTTATGCCGGTCAACGCTGCCTTCCTGAGTGTATTATTGAACGACATAGTGGTCGAACACCCGGAGTTATGGTCTGGGGTGCGATTTCGTATCATGGACGATCCAATTTGATACGAATTGAGGGTAATCTCAATAGCAACAGGTACGTCCGTGAAGTGCTACAGCCCGAAGTCGTTCCTTTCCTTCAAGGCATCCCTGGAGCTATCTTTCAGCAGGATAATGCACGCCCACATGTTGCGCGGACTGTTCGAGACTTCTGTTCAGCACAACGCATGCAACTTCTTCCTTGGCCTGCTTATTCACCGGATATGTCGCCTATTGAGCACGTGTGGGATATGGTTGGTCGGCGTCTCGCTCGTGATCCGCGTCCTGCAGTTTCCAAAGACGAACTTTGGTTGCGCATACAAGCGATATGGAATTCTCTTCCTCAAGCAGATATTCAACATCTGTTTGACTCCATGCTACGTCGTATAGCAGCACTTATTGCAGCGCATGGTGGCTGCACCAAATACTGATAACGGACGCTTAATTTGTTTCTTTTGTTTTGAAAATTTCATCATTTATTTGTATCAGTACAAGTCGTTTCTGCATTAAATTTCATTTGATTCTGATGATTCTTTCATGGTGTTGCATTTTCTACAAACAGCAGTATATTTCACCGTATTCTTCCTTTCGAATCAAATAAATGTAAAACTTATTACCTTCGACGGAAATGGATTTTAATTCCCAAACATGAATTTGAGATATGCTTTAGTTATATGTGCTAAAATTTGAAATAACAAAAAAAAATCATCATACTCGAAGTTATATATCTGCACCCTTAGGTAGAACAAAAGAAGTTGAATAATATATATTGTAATAAAATGGAAAAAAACTGTTATTTTCCTGAAATCCCTGTTGACATAATTTGAAATAGCGTTAATGAAATAAACCCAGAACAAGTAATAGCATTATGTAGTAGTAGAATGTTTCCACATACATATCAAGTAGTACATCAAAATATAACAAACTTCAAAGTATTGAATCTCATTTTATTCTATTCAAAGCATATCCGAAACCAGATATGCCAAGCTTGTGTAATTTCCATTGTTTATTTTATTACTGTTTCTTTGTTTATAAGAAAATGTTATGATTCCAATAGTTTATGTTTATATTGATTGACAACTGACTTTAATATCACTTGCCATATTCTTTCTAAACTTAAAATTCCATTTTTTTAAACCATAACATCTTAATTTTGAGTCAGTAATCAGCATTTATTCTACCTAAATTATTTTATAATAGTAAATACCTTATGATCGTATTCTTTTGGTTAAAAAAATTAATTCCAATGTTAAGTCGTAAAATTCTTTATAAAATATTATAAATATTGACTTGGCTAGTTATTGTAAGTTAATAAATGATTTTTTTTCTTACAAATATTTAGCAAGGACAAAGTCATTGTTTATTAATGGAAAATTAGGCAAAATATATTTATCATATTGACAAATATATTTAGTACAATTAGTGCTATTTTTTCAAGAGATTTAAAAATAAAAAAACTATATAAATATAAATTCTAACACATAAATTAACATGGATTTTTCAATCAGATTTAAGATGAAAATTTGACTGGAAGAACAAATTACAAAATAAAAAATCAGCTATTTTTTCACCATATAATATGAAACAATTTATTGTAAAAATATATATATGAGACACCCGGTAAGTTTCATTCATTTTAAATTCTCAAATGTGTATGTACAACTGAATTTTTCAAACGACTGTTTATTTATTTTACTTGTAGAAGACAGTCAGTCCTTATTTCTATTTTTTCTAGAAATAATGCTGATATATGTTCATGAAAACTATTCAATTTTCTTTATCAATAAAAAATATAATAATATCTTAATTAAATTTCATTTATGAATTGTAAGATGTCAAAATAATTTTAATGTCGAATGTTTATGTCCTAAAAGTTGGCATTAATGTAGTATCACTTCAAAAACATACTAATCTACTGCTCTCTTTTTCCATAAAGACACAACTGATAAATAAGAGTCCAAAAGAAACAATGTAATTAGAGTGTAAATTAATCTCGCTTTTTTCTTGAAGTCATAAATTTTTTAACTGAACGTTGAATTGATTAAAATTGAAGCTCGTTCAATAAAAAATCATTTAATTGAAAAAAATTGAACATTTTTACTTTTGCTTAACCTAATAGTTTCAATTAGGTATCAATAAATATTAAATAAAAAATTAAAAAAAAGTCTTTTTGTTATTGTTTGTAACAATCGTGCATAAATTTCAACAGTGAACATTTTTAAAAGACTTAGGAGTTAAAAGGGAGGAGTTTAAATAAGAAATCATAAGCAATAATATTTTATAACGTTATAAAAAACACATACAGGCGTCATATTTTTTCATTACATTCCAGCGTGTTAGACCTTGGAAATGGTATTTGAAAATGATTATTTATTTAATGAAATTTTTTAATATACAATTTTGGAGACACACGCTTAATATATTCAGATCCTTCACCAACACACTATTGACTCTTTTAGATTCTAAATATATTATTTATTTACCTGCATTGTAAGTCAGTATTTTACTATACGAATCAAATTATTACGAAAAAGATTAAACCGTCAGAAATCTGGATCAAGTGCTTACCTTTCGCTAGCAGAAACTTGTAGTCGTGAAGTTACGAGAGAAAAATTTCGAGTTCAAAGAAAATATTAGAAGCAGCCCCTCTAACGTCAGAAACTTTGCAGGTCAATGATGTTTGAGGGGAATTTGAGAGTTTCCAAGAAAAGTTAGGTCAAAGGCCAGAATATATCGAAACGGCTGGTTTTTAAAATTTCTAATCAAGAGACTTGTTTATTAAAATACTATTTGCTAACCTAAATTAACAGTAATACGTACTGAACTAAAGCATACCA
>BMAW01122313.1:0-30744 GCA_019974015.1 Nephila pilipes | reverse complement strand
TATAAGATGAGTAGGTTTTTTAAAAATGTTCCTTTTGTGTTGAAATTTACAGTTTTGAGATAATGCAATTTAAAGTACAAACTTACCATTCACTAATAGATATCAATACCAAAGCTTGAATTGCTTAGGTCATCTGCTGGATCATATTCTAGTCTACATTTTAATAGTCTGTTTTTAATTCTAGCTTTATTGGTTCTTTGTAAAACTGCCTTTTTTGCTTTCTTTATGTGATCACGATCTGCTTCTTGTAATGCTCGACATGTATAAAATCCAGGTTGAACATTTAATAAACTTAAAACTTTTAATTTTTTAATGAATCCTTGATTAAATAGAGATATTGTTTCATACTTTCTAGTTTTTAAAGTTCCTAATTCCATATACATTTATTGGGAATATGTACCAGATGATGCTATTTAAATTTTGAATTTTGCCACGTAGGCATCTAGAAAGTAGTTCAGGACTTGAAAAATCTCTAACTATTGTTTAATACAATTTATAATAACATCAGGTATGTTATGTTTGTGTTTGTATTGTTTTCCTTTAATTATGGACCTATTATATGAACACCACTTGTCGTCACCAGTGGGGCAAAGACTGAAATACTGAGTATATTGCAGCTTGTGGAATGACTCTGAGTGATTGAAGATCCAGAGTGCCCTTTCAACTTCCAGTTCTCCCCTATTTCCAAAGTAATTTGCGAAATACTTCTCTGTGTGTGCATTTCCATTCTTCAAATTGCACGAATATCTGGAAACTTCTTCGGCATCAACAATCTTTCCAGTTTCGACACTGATTGTTGTCACGACACCATTTAGTGAAACAAGCCCTCCTTTTGCCAGGTGTCATCAATAGCCCCAGGTACATTTGAACTTCCATCATTTTTAAATATTTTGTTAGAAGCTATTGCCATAGAAGCTTTTGCGACTTCCTCTATCGCATCATTTAATGTGTGGGATAACTCATAAAAGCACTTAGTAATTGGAGGTAAATTCATCACTCCGCAAAACCATTTCGCAGCAGCATACCCTTTGCCAATTGATCTCATAGCATATGAAAGTCTCGTATTAACTTCATGTACATTAGTATATCCTTTATTAGTTAAACTCTGAGTGACTCTAATATTAAGGACTGGTTGTTCGAAACCACAACTGTCACAACATATAAATAGTTCTGTAGCCAAACCTTGGATTTGACAACCAAAATTAATATGAATACCATGTTTTTTACATTTTATGAATAACACACATACTTTTAAGTAATAAGAAAACAGAGAAATGACAATTATTTCCTTAAATTTATCAGAAGAATTTAAAAAAAGCTTCATACTCTCCAGCATACTTACATAAAAATGATACTTACCATACCAGCATACTTACCATATTTTATTATTAAGCTTATATAACTTCAAAAGAAGTTTTATTTAATAAAAAAAAAACATCTCTCTGAAACTTCTATTTCTTAAATGTTTGAGCATTAAACCGAGACATAATGAAAAATATAAATGAAAACAGTTTTCAAAAAGAACAAATTGTCTACATTAGGCGAGTCTAAAATAGCACGTTGCATTCGATAACAAACGTTGAAATGCAAACAAACTGCTATTACTATTAACTTCAATTCTTTCCTCAACAAATTGCTGATCGACGAAAATTGTTTTCGTGAATTTAAAATAATTTGATAAGGCTGGAAAGAAGCATATAACACATCAATCAATAACTCCCGAGACTAACATTGAAAATAACATTTTTTTTTGCAAAATTTTTTTTTATTCATCAACATAACACTTTTTGTTAATCACCTGTTAGGGTGATACAATCGTTCCAACACTTTTCCAAATCTTTTTTTTTTTTCTTTCGCAAGAAATCTTTTTTGTTGCGAGTAAATAGCGATAAACAGCTTTCTGAATCATCGACTCGTTGCTGTTTTTGTTCCATCGAAAGCAATCGCGGCACCCACTTGGAAAAAACCTTTTTCACTTCACTTCAAAAAACTTTTTTCAGTAAATACACTTCCATATGATATCTGCGTCATCTCAGCAATCTCACGGAGCTTCACTTTACGATCTTTCATTATAATTTTTGTCACTTCACTCACATTTTCCGGTGTAACGGCTTCCACAGGTCTACCCGAGCGTTCCGCGTCATTTGTGTCGGTACGACCACGTTTAAACTCGGCAAACCACCGACAAATCGTTGCTTTTGATGGACAAGAGTCCGGGTAACATTTTTCAATCCATTGTTTCGCTTGCACGGTGTTTTTACCCATTAAAAAACAATGTTTTATCAGAACACGAAACTCGGTTTTTTCCATTTTTTAAACAAACTACAAAGCGACTTTACTCCAACTTCGATAACTCAGCTGTTTCTGGTCCGATCGACTTAAAATTTTGACACGTTTCAAGCAAAGGTTTGTACTCTAGAAAGACTTGGTTACTGGTTTACTACGAGCGCCATCTATAGGTTAGTCTCGGGAGTTATTGATTGATGTGTTATAATATGTTTTAGTTTAAAAGTGGGCGTAGCAATCAGCTGTTTTGGATCTTGACACATGTAAACAACTTTTTAAAAAAAATATTTAAAATATTTCTAATTTACCTAGAACAAAACTTTAAATTGCATTTGACGCAGTAAGATTTGTAGTTACTTTTTCAAAAAAATTGAAAAATCGATTTTTTGACCGATTTGCGGGAAGTGACCCCTTAATTTATATTTATATTCTTTTGAAAAAGAGGCAACAGTTTGTGTTTACTGGATGTAGATTTTACAGTCCTTTACGGAATTTTTTATATCAAAATTTAATCCTTTCACAATACTTTGTCTTTAATTTCTTTATATTACTTTCATTTAAATGTTCAAATTTTTGATGCCATCTTTAAAATTCGGTGATTATAATTGACGTGTTAACTTTCGGTTTCACGTAGTATAAATCTTCTTTGCTAATCACTGTCATCAGAACAAATTCGTTAGCTTCAATTACTTTTGCTTCTTTTTCGAAGGAAATAAAGGATAAATTGTTCGTTAAGGATTTTGATGCTGAGGTAACGTTATATTTTATTTGCAGCATAAAAATCACGGTCTGCAGAAATATTGTTCTGGAGTGTTTAACATTTTGTACATTAATGCTAACCGAACCTTTGCCGGTTACTTCAGTGGTTTTATAAACAGCTAATTTTACGAAACAGTTTGTTTCTTTACTTATTTCGTGGAATAGCTTATCATTATTGTAATAATGAGAGATATCTCTACTATCTGAACACTTGGAAGTTGAATTTCTTTCATTCTGGTCTTTATTATGTATCATAGACGACTTAGCATATTCATCAGATTTTAATAACATGGACAAATTGTGATTTGGTGATGTATGTTTCCTGTCGAATATTTTTGAGACATCCGGATGCTTTTATGACAAAACTTTGGTAAACTATTGAAACATTATACACTTCAGGTTTCTGAAAGACTTCTGATTTGCTGCTTTGTTATAGTTTGCATTCCAGTTCTCAGAATTCATTCTTGAATACTGCTTATCATTTCTTATTGAAGAAAATAAATAGTATTGTGATGCAGGATTTGTCTTTCCTTTTCTTGCTTCAAATTACTCCAGCAATTTTACTTTGAGAATTTTAGGATTCGGCAGTTCGTCTCTGGTTGGTCTCTTCGTCAATGGCACATAAAAATTATTCCAATTGTAAACATACATAGAAATAAGTATTTGGATATCATTGTTTATCAATATTAACTTGATAAAATAGTATTATAAGAAACTATTACACTTTATTTTATCTATGCCATCCAGTAATTTATTCGGTGTTGATATACTATCAAAGCTAATTTTTTTACAGAAAACCAAAGACAGAATAGCATTATGTTTACCAAATGTACAGATTGGACAGAATTCTATTTAGAAAATAAATATGCTTGAATCAGATTTTTTTGAAGATACTTTTTGTTGACGCCAGCGCTTTCCTTTCGGGGAATAATCAGATTCGCCAAGAGGTCCATTGGAGTGGCGTAAGGGGAAGGAATACTGCCTTCGCTAGGGCACTATTAGAACTTTTTGAATATTCTGAATGTGAAAATCTGTATGTAAACTAATAATTGCACTACGTTGTCATCGTTTGTTTAAATCATATTTACACACCTCAAATGTTTCACTGTTATTCACAAGCAGTGAGTGCGCGCGTGTTATTATTTTCCCACAACAAATGAATGTAATTCAACTGCGGATTGTTATATAAATATATGCTCTCCGCAGCCTGAATGGATCTAACAAACTTATTTCTATCAAAGATTTTTTTTGATTACTAACATGAGATTTTATTAAAACATCTTAAATTTTACTTATATTGCTGAAATACAGACATATGTATTCATTCATAACATAATCAAGCTTGAGAATTTGTGTTTCTCCATAACAATATTATAAAATACTGTTTTAATTAAGTGAGGCTAATCGTCTTATATTACTTATATACAGGGAAATTCATATAATAGTAACTTTAGTATTTTTAGATGGTATGCATGTAAAAAATTGTTCTGTATATGCCACTTAAAGTAGAAATATGTTTCTTATAACTTGGTTTTTCAGTGGATATATGTCATATTTCATATGAGCCGAAAAAGAATAAATCGATAATTTTCCTTGAGATCTTTGCAAGCATAGGACCACGTTTTAGATCAACAATAATTTAATCTAGATATGATTATATATTATAATGAAATTTATGCAGAAATAGGTAATGGTGATAAATTAATTGCCGCGTACACACGGATAGAAAACAAGGAAATAATATTTGTGTATATTCTGCAATATAACTGACCTGGTCTCTTCTTTTTATGTATGCACATCTTCTAACAAATAAACTGAGTTATGTAAAATATTCTACAAGCATTATTTAAAGTAAAGAGGAAATCCTACCAAAATTTCAAACATAATCAAATGTATTTCATTTTTTTAACACAAGGATTACCGAGATGGGTCATTTGTGACCAAAGACGCGAGTTTTTGCTCATTTCAAATTTGTAATTCAAAGTTAACCTTTCTAATTTTTTGAATTTTCCTAAATATTCAGTCTACTATCTTAATGTAAACTGCACGAGAAATTTCATCTTTTTCATCAATAATGTTGTACAAATAACCATATTCTGCCATACTGATACGAATCTGTTTGATATGAGCAATAGCCTCCGGTTTAAATTCTCTCACCAATTCTGGAGTCACATTATAAAATCCCGGTAGGAGTTTACTCAGAGAGCGGAATTTAGTCAACCGATATCCATTTCAAAGAGCCACAAAATCCACCAGTCTGTCCAGACGATGATTTTGACGTTTCAATTCTTTCAAATCGTAATATTCTTCTTTGGAAGTCAGGGAACAATCCATATTCTTTAATTTTCATTTCCCACTCGACGCAAATTCCGAATAATGACATTTTCATAATACACCACCGCTGCTTCTGTTGATGGGGCTGTTTTACATTGCTTTTTCCGGGATCCCTCCCCATCGGTCAAGGGTCGTTTGGGCCCTTGAAATTCCCCTTCTTCTTGTAAGCTTCTGTTTTCCAGCGTCAAAGTCTCTGATACTTGATCCAAAATACTATTGTACTGAACGCATCCCAACTGAAATTCGGACCGACGTCGGTATTCGGAAAATTCTTCTTCAAATTTTAAAATTAAATCCGTTTCCGGCGTCGTATTATTCTTGGTACTCTTTAAAAATTGACGCACTGCCGATCGTAAATCGGTCATGGTCGTCATAGCATTCAGGCTCATTTGTACATCCATATGCGTCTTAAACTGATTGTACACATCCGTATTAAACAGATAAATTTTGGTGTATTCCACCACACTAGGGGGTTCGTCTCGATAATGCAAGAGTCCATTTTTTACGTCCATGTACTTTTTCAAGTGGTAAATTAATATGAGAAAACAGCCAATGTAGGAGCGTTCCACAACGTATTCGTCTTTACTGTACCGGTTGAGTTGCACTTGCTCCGATGTGGTGGGTGGGGCCTTGTTCACAAATCGGGACATGAAGGGAATGGCCACGACTCAGTCTTGGAAAGCTTCCGTGGCTCGGCAGTCGGGTAAATTATTGGTAGTGGTAAACAATTTAGCCGTCGGAATGCCCCCTTGACTGGATTCGTACATATTTCGAAAGGTCACACATGAATTGCCCGTAATTTGTTTTACCCGATTCTCATTCAACTTTCCTTCCAACTCTTCGGTCGTGACGATGCGTTTTTTGTGAAAGGATGAGAATGAGAAGTAAAAGTATCCACACATCTAGCATGCCGCTGTTAGGCATGCCAGATGTGTGAGCTTTTGTGATTGGAAGCTATTGTATCTGTGTATTGAAATGTTGTAGAATGCTCTTATGTTTGTTATACGCTACAAATTAAGTAAAAAGGATCATTTCTCTGATGTAAACTGAACGAAAAGAGAAGCTTTGAAATTTCTAAATGAACTTTCTGAAAATTATTCTTGTGACGAAAATGCATCTGATGAAAATTTTTTTTATAAACGACGAAATAACTATTGTGGAAAAGGCTTATATAATTTCCTCGTCGAACCAGTTCAAATGACGAACAGCTGAAGGATATTATTCCAAGTAAATGCACTTCAGTTCATAAAACAACATATAATTATAAAAGAGTTAAGTAAAAAATAAAGGAGAGCAATCACACCTTCAAAGTGATATGGAATTAGAGAAAGATGGAGCAATGTGGAAAATACATCAGCAGATTTCCTTTTTTTGTGGTCGACGACCTATTTAAAATGTTCTAAAAGAAAATCCAATACCTACACCATACTCTAAAAGAAATATTGCTCTAATAGGAAGAAATATTGCTTACAAAATAATGCAGAACTTCTTATACTTCCTGTAAATGTTGCTTTCCTATACTTTCAGGAGATTTTTCATAAATGACAACATTTTGAATATCATAAAGAAACGTGCAGATGTTGAAGCCAGATTTAGACTAAAAAATGAAAATTGGTTTATTTATCTCAATGAACTGGATTTTTTTTTTTTTTTTTTTTTTTTTTTAATTTTGCATGTTCGAGGAGTTTTAACTGCAAATTGGGTATCTATCATCAGCCTTTGGTCAAAGACCTTCGACCATAACTTTTTCTCTTCAACACTGAGCAGGAAGAGAGATTTAGAAATCATACGATATATGCGTTTTGACCTAAAATTTCAAGATCAGATTGATTGAAAGTTTTTAAATTTGCACTTATATCAGTTGTTTAGAATACATTTATAAAAAATTGTCTGATGTGTGTCAATCCGGGAGAAAACCTTACTGTAGATGAGCTGCTCTTTCCGTCAAAATCATGTTGTTCGTGCTAACCAAACATGACAAATTGGGTACCAAATTTGGTTTGATTGTAAATGTGATCTCATAGTTTATAATCAACGTATTTCCATATTTATGAAAAGAGGGTGAAAATGCTGCTCTTTGGTTAGTACAGCCTTTTCTTAAAATATGATGAAATATTACATGTGATAGATTTTTATATCTCTAAGGCATAAAGAAAACCTAGAAGAAAATGGTTTAAGCAATATTGGAACAATCATTAGAGCCAAAAAGTTATCCAATAGTTTCAAAATCCATGAAGAACATTAAGAGTTATATTCAACCATCTTCACAACACATAAACACAGATCTCGTTTCTAATTAATGTAAAAAATACAAAATTGTACTTCTTCTTAGCACATTGAATACTTCATTAGAAGTTACGCAAAAAAAGAAGAAAATTACTGAAATAATAACTTTTTTTTAAAATTCCACTGTTGTAGATCAAATGGTAAGAAAATATTAATCAAGGCGTTGCCTCTTGCATGCTTATCTCAATATTTTACATAAAGCGGAAATAAATCCATGGGTAGTTTTTAAAGAGATTATAGGTTCTTAACTGAGTAGAAGAGACCATATTCTTAAATTAGAGGAATAGCTAAGAGAAAAATATATTGCAAAGGAACCAGAAGTTATCCATGCCCCCATACTACCGAAGAAACAAAAAACAAACAAAACGTTTAAACAAGCAAAAACGTTGTCAGATAAGGCAATAAAACTATTATTGTGTGTGAAGAATGTTAAAAGATTTATATGTGGATTATGCACAGCAAATAAAGAAAAAAAAAGATTATAGCATTCTGTGTGAAATATTTCGAGAACAAATAGTATAATGTAAGTAATCTAACAAACATATTTAATTTTTATTGTGTGTGACTTAATATATCTTATTAATCTCTGTAGGAAGTGTATAAGATTTAAATTAATTAAAATGCATGTTATTTAAAAGATATTTTTACATTTCATTTTATATAATTTGCCAAAATCTTAAGGTATGTATTCAGAAATTAAAAATTTAAGTTATATTTGATGATAATAACATTTTAACTAAATTTCATATTTTATAATATTCTAGGAACTAAATTTTAAAAAAAACTATTAATTAAAAATTATTGTAATAATCAAGAAACACTTTATTTTCTGTCTGTATTATCATAAAAATTAAGATTAACGTTACTGAAATCCATTGGTTGGCTATAACTTAACCTGTATTTCTAGGAATACCAGAAATAAGGCAATTCTAGTATTAAAATTCTTTTTTTGATATCTAGACTTACTAATTTATTTCGTCACTAGAATCATATTTCAGATGAAGTAATTAACACTTATATTGTTTCATTTAGTATCTTACAATTGCTTGCTTCACAAATGCTACTGCTCTCTAATTTTAACTAAATGATGCTCTTCTTGTTTAAATACAAGATATATCTTAAATTAGAACCCTCCTTTAATTATTTTGATTCATGACATCGTAATTAAGTATTCGCCAAAATATTTGTATAAAGTGAAATAGGTATGCCCATAACCAAAATAAGCGAAACATTCTATAATCAAATGAAGTATTTTACCTACAACTCGAAAGGTTTCCACGTCAGTTCGAGAAAGTATATTTATAATGCTAATTAGTATTTCGTGTCTTAGAACCAGACAGGTATTCACAGTAAAAATAATTTATTACAACAGTTTAATGGAATATTAGAACATAAAAAAGTTTACTTATAATTTATTTGATTAAAAATAAAAAAAAAATAAGAAATCATTATTGAAATGCCTTTTTCCTGAGAAAACATTGTACTAGAAAATAAATATAACAATTAATGAAATATAAAATAATAATAATAATAATAATTGATCACAAAAATGAAAAAAGCTATTATCCTACGAAATGGATCACATATTTCATAACCAAGTGAGATTTTATACTTCTTAGGTATACAGGAATGCAGACATAACAGAGAAAAATATTCTCGAACACTTAGATGTGCAATATGGTTTGATTCACCTGAGAAGACGAAAATGATCACATATCAAAGTGAGGGAAAATATTTTCATATCTGGAAATGGATTGCATATCGGCTTAATATTATGAAGATATGAATGAATATGAGAACTCTTTTGTAACACCATACATTCTATGAGAATAAAATGGAAACCATTTAATCAACAGAGTTCTTTAGAATCTGTGGAAGTTGGAAGAGGTAGTAACAGAAGAGGCTTTTAGAAAACACCGATATTTCTAACACTCTACAAAAAGTAATTTAAGAAATCCTGCAGTCGTAAAATAAATTCTTTGCGACTGCTGTTGATTTTATGTACGAGTGTATGATACTTTTCTCTGATATTTTGCTTCTAAACTACACGGCAAAACATACTTGCTATTAATTTTTATGTAAAAAGTTTATTTAGTTGCATTATTGGAATTTATATCTATCTATCTATACATACATATATGCTGTTTTTTCTTACTATATTCCTTTTTCTTTGTACTAACTTGTATATATGCGCGCAGATATGTATTTCCTTAAAGGCAAATATATACATACACACACATATATATATTGCTTTTTCATGAATATTTAAATCATTACTCAAAGTGAAATATTAGGAAACCTACTATACTTGTATTGTAGTATTAAATATAGTTAATTATTCATGATTGAATGAAGAGTTTAATGTACAATCTAGACTCCCAAGCATCAGTGCGGTTATTTCGTTTATACAAAATATAATTACCTATTGAACTCGGCGCAATGCTTAACATCAAAGAGATTAATGTACATAGCTAGTGAAATTGTAATAAGAATTTGGCATACTAAATTTAATTTTAAGTAATTATTCAGTAATAAAATGTTTCGCAACCTTCATTCTGGAAGCCATTTCTAATACTAACAAATTTTTATGATCTATTTTAATAAATTAAGAGAAACTGGTATTTTATCGAGTTTTTTTTTCGGTCAAACGTATGTTAATAACATTTTGATCGGGAACACTATTAGAAATACATTTTTTCATAAATAAATGAAATACACAAATAATTTCTAAAACAATATTTAACTTTATATACTAAGACTGTTGTATACTTTTGCTAGTAAACTCACTTTTTAAACGTAAATATATGCTGAGCATTATCCTGCTAAATGAAATATGAATTTTCTAACAAGATTTGATATAAGAAGTTGAAAAAACTAGACGTTTATCAAGATTTAAGACAAAAAAGTATCTTTTAATAATTCATTGTAGATAATTTTTTTTTATTTTGGAGCCGCAATAATGTAACATATTATTACATTTATCTTCAATATTGATTTTGAACAATAATCTAAAAAATTATCTAAAACATTTATTTTCCTAAATAAGAAATGCATTTAGATAATATTTATTAACATGTTTAAGTATTTTTTCTAAATATAATGTTTCTTAATACAATTAAAAAAGCTAATTTTCTACCACAAGCAATTTGCCAAAATATAAATGAGTAGTGAATTAGCTTTTTCAGCGTTTCAATTTGATGTAAATTACTTTTCATTTTTACACGAGAAAAAAGAAAATACAGATGATACAACTAAGGAAACCTTATTTAATTTTTAGAAAAATTAATTGATTTATTTCGTGTTATTTCGAATAATTTGAAAGCAAACAAACTCATTTTGATGAGGTATTTTTTTCTTTGAAATTATTACGAAGATGCAGACCGTAATTATTTGTATAAGCATGGGTTCATTCCTTACACAAATAAGGATCTTAACTTCTTATTTCTTATGGAGGATATTTGCTATTGTTTTTTGAAAATACATTTGAAAAATTAATATAATATCTTATCAGAGAAACTTTATACAGTACACCAATCAATAACAGCATGTAAATTTTTGTTTAAATCCCACTGGTAATATTTTCACCATTTCAAAGATAATTCCTAAATTTATATTTTTGTTATTTTGAAGATAGTATGTACTAATACATTACCAGAGACATGAACATTAATAGTAAATATTAAAATCAATTATATTTACCTTTTTCTCTAATTTGTTTCAGTTAATTATTTTTTATTACAAAACTCGTTTTTGAGTTTTTCACAAAACAGAAACGTTATTTACACGAGTCGAAATGAACAACGAATTTTGGTTTGAATTAATAACACTATCAATATTCATAATAATATTAAATTAATTCACTTCACTTTTTCTCGCCTGTAAATCGCACTTAATAGAAAAATTTACATACATTCTACAATCCTATTATATTTATTCTTTTTTTTCACATATTTATTTAATGTAGTACCTTGTGAAATGTTTTGATAAGAATATTGTTTCATATACATGCATATGTATATGTACATGTACATGAAGTTATTAACAACATCTGTTGCTCACTTACATAAGCAGAATCTGTTAAAATTCGTTTCCATTAGATATTTTTTAAAATTTAGATGTATTGCTTTCATACGTTAAACATTAGACTGAATTCTCCTTCATTTCTTAGCTTGAAGATACATTTTACATAAAACGTATAATAAATTAGCAGGTTCAAATTAAGAAGAGAAATATTTATTTATCCTTATAAATTTTTATGCGATATTAAAAATTTAGGCTATCAATCCATAGATCTCTGTACGAAAAGAATTTCCAAAAAATGGAGCGAAAACAATAAATTTAAATTATTGAATCAGTTTTTAATCTTTAAAATCAATTTACAGTTTTTTTTTCTAAATTTTAAATAAATTTTAATAAGAAATTATAAAGAAATTGATTATTACCCTCTGATGTATCATATTTCAATAACAGTTCATTAAGTCAATTTAATAGCTCATTTCAAAATCGATGAAAAAGAAAAACAAGTTTACCTTAATGAAACCTTCAAGAATTTTTTATATCTACATATAATTGGCTCTTTAGATACACGCCTTTATAATTATTTTGCATTGAAAAACCCTGATAAACCTGTTAAATGGAACGTTTGATATGTAACATTATTTAACAAGATATCTTCTTAAAAATAATACTGGATATCTAGTTTGTTTAAAGAGGAGTAGCTACCGTTTGAGAAAATAAAGTCATTTAACAGCAGATAACGCACATGCAACTCACAATTTTATGCTTTTATAACATAAAATTGTGAGTTGCATGTCTAATAATTCATGTTTGTATACTTATAGTTAGCTAAGATACACTTATATGTTAACTAATTATTACAAGAATATAGAATAAAATGCTAAGTTTAACAATTAGTATCTGCTTGTCTATATTAGATAATTTACAATAAATACTAAATATGACACTAACAAATCAAACACTGTGGCAGTGTTTATCCTTGATGTGAACCAGAGCAGAAACCAACTTGAACAAATTATTTCATTAAATATGAATAATTTGCTGCTAAAACAAACAGAAAAGAAATCAAAATTTTGATAAATGTTAAAATCTTAAGCTTTTATCTGTTTACATTTTGCAATTGTAAATTGTATTTAGAACTACTTATTATTTTTAAATATATAAATAATTACTCAATAAATAGTTAGAAAGATATATTCTAGAACAATTAAAGGCAGTTATATATGATATAATTTAGATATATTTAAAATTATTTTTTACATTTACACTCTTTTAAATAGCTTTAAGTTCAAACAATTAGCTATCAATTGTTTCCCTGCAAACTGCTATATATCAAAAATCATATCTTGTTCATAAGTTCTATCTGCATATTAAAAATAAATAATAAATATAAATGAGAAAAATTTCTTATTGCAGTTTACCGCTGCTCAAAATCATCTAATGCATATTTTTTCAGTTAAGATAATTGTTATTTTATTATTCTATTATTAAAGTTATAGTAAATAATTACTGGATATAATAAGTTTCTTACGTTTCATGTAACAAGAAGATAATTTTCTTTGAAAAAGTTGTATAAAACACGTCTTACGAAAATTTATATTAAAGTGTTGTTCTTCTTTTATACTGATTTTCAAATTCGTAATTTATGTTAATAAAATACAAAATAGATGACCAAGAGGTCCAGATAAGAGTTAAGTATTTATTAAATTTTAGCTACTCGTTAACTTTGCTTAAATTATCGAACACAAATATTTAACAGACATTGAAAATTGACGTTAAATTACTAGTGATCAATTGCCTTGGTGTTAAAACACTTATAATCCCAGAAAAACTAATTATCATAATTAAAATATGAGAGAAACACTAAACTAAAACATTATAAAATTGATTAAACTATCTAAGTATTTATCATACCTCTAGCGAATGCATAATTAAATCTTTAAAATGGACAAAAAATGTCGAAAGTTGTTAAATCTGACAGCATGAAACAAATAATTAAGCAACTGAAATAGATAAGAAAGGAATTTGAGAACACTAATAATGATATAAAACATTAAATGGAACTTAAAGCATAAATAAAAACATCCAATGGGAATAAATCTAATAAACTGAAAATATTAATGCATGAAGAAAGAATCAATAAGAAGCTTTTCGCAATAACAAAATATAAAAAATTAATCTAAATAATTCCATAACAATTTATGTAAAAGTATAATTAAATGTCTCAGAGGAAGCTTCGTTTTTTAAGAACGAAAAATATTAGTTTTCTTTATGATTACTGCATTAATTTAGGATTAGTTTTTTGTTACATTCAATATTCTGTTATTATTTTGGGAAGTAATAATTTGAATATTTTTCAATAAAACGTATTGATATTAAAGTTAAGCATTATTTTATTTTTCAGGTTTTAATCTGAGCTTAACAATCTCATTGGAAGGAATTAAGTTATCCAAATTTAGGTGTTAAAATGCAAGTGGAAAATAATCGTGCATTTTTAGTCAATTTAATTTTTACATAGAAAAAAAATTTACAGCTAAAGAAATATAATTAAAATTAGCAACTTTCTCTTAACAAATTACTTTGCCGTAATTTTTTTAAATCGTTCAATTTTTAAATGATTTAATGAGTAGCTTCATTTAAAATATTTTTTTAACTTTTTCTTAGGGATGCATTCTTTAGAAAATTGAAATTTTATTACCAGATTCGCAAATTAAATGCGTAAGTTATTTAGTGCTTACGAGAAATTAATTTTTAGAGACAAATATAAATAAAATGTTAATACACAAAAGACTGTCTTTAACAGAAGTTTTAAGAGAAATTAAATAACAAAAACAGTGCATTTAAAAATCTACAAAGGAAAAAAAATGATGTAAAGGAAATATCTAAAGTGAATTAATTTTAGTCATAATAATAATCAATAAGACTAGTTTAGGTAAATAATTCATTTATTATAGTTCATTTAATGTATACTTTGGATACATTTTATCACTGGTCTTTATTGTTTTGCAGGGGGAGGGGCTAACAGTGTTCAGCACTTTCTAATAACATTATATATTTTATTCAAAATGAATTGCTTAATGTTTTAGAATTCTAAAGAGTGATTCATTTGAAATAAAATAATTATTATTTCATTTAAACGTGATACTAAGTCACAGAAATTACAATGAAATCTAATAATATGTTTCAGAAAATATTTTTTTTTACATTATTTAATACGATATTCTCACAGTTTCTATGGATAGAACCATTATTTTTATACGTACAACAAAACGTAAATCGCTTTCATTTCTAACATATATTTAGCCTGTCACTGAAATCTTTGGGTTTCTCTGATCCAACATTCTTATTTCAGGTAATATTTATGAACAGTTCAATTAACATACTGACTTGGAAGTTTTATTTTTCTACCAGTATGCCTTCAAGTCGAATCATGTTTAAGAACTGACCTGCATTACTTTGAATTCATCACACAAATGCAGGGATTTATTTCTCCTAAAAATGATTGGGGAGTTTCAATTTGACCTAACGTTTTTTTAACATGACAATTTCAAAACGTAGGCCATTCATCGAAACAGTTTACTTTTTTCTAATCCTAGAAGTAGTGAATTAATACATGAATGGTTATGAAATAATGAATGCATTTTCTTCATTTGAGTTAGAAAATATACATATCACATATTTTGAACAAAAAATTGCCGAAGCGGAACAAAACCATCAAGAAACTTAATTATAAACTTCGTTATGCAAATGGAATACGTTAACCGGAAAAAATTAGTGATTCGATATTTAGTTAAGAGGATACCATAACAAGCACAAATATTTGCGAAATAAAAGAACAAGCAACAAATCCCATCAAAAAAGAAACCACTGCATTATAAGTTGAAACATTATTGCATAATAAGTTGAAATATTATACGCATAATAAGTTGAAACATTATTGCAAGAAATGTTTCTGCTACGTTTGCTTAAGGCGCGTGGCAATATTATGTTTATATTAGAGTGATTATTATAATGTTGCTTTGTCATATATATTTTGTTATATCTTTGGTTAGACGAATTTCTATAAAAATATTGAAGTAGGATATTATATTATATTATTCCAGATATATAAAGATATTTTTTACTTAAAAATAAAAATATTTAAAGCATGGATGCATTATTTAGTGCAATGGCGGTAGAATATACATGAAAATTCAAAACTTAATCGAATATATAAGTATTAATATTTTAGTACTGTTTTTAGTATACTCTTCTAATCTTTAATTTAAAGTTAATTAAATATACTTTAAAAAGTGTTGATTTACATTATATTTTTTATTTGAAATATGTTAAATAACAGTCATCAATAAATAATCCTTAACAATTATGAGAAATATTCAAAAATAATAATTGGTAAATCAGTGAAGTTAGTTTTATTTTATTTTTGACTCTTGATAGTTCCTGTAAATATTGAAAGGACAATTAATTATGCATACTTTATTCTTTATAAGATTATATATTTCTACTTGCATTTTCAACAAAATACTTATAACTTTCATTTTGAAATTTTGAATAACTCAGTAATAGTTATTGGTAAATATTAGCCATTCCTTTAGAATAAGAGTTATTTGATCAATTAATTAAATGTTATTTGGTCAATTAATTAAATGTTATTTGGTCAGATAATTTTAAGCAAAAGCAAAGCATCCCTGAATATATTATAATTTTAAATAGCAGTTACTAATTGTCAACTAACAGTAACCAAATACATTTAGTCTTAATTAATTTTATATTTTAAACACGTTTACTATAAAAAATTTTAGGGTTTGTTATTAAGTTAATTGTTACAAAGAAAAATAAATTAGTATAGACATATACTTTAAGAGTATACGCAAGTAATTTAGACTTGAACTTTAATAGAAAAACAATATATGTTACTACAAAATATAATTATTAAGGAACTTACGCCACATAAATTTTGCGATACTCTATCGAAAACTTCCATACTGCAGTGGAAGTCTAACATTTATAATTGCATGCTCATGGCCAGGATTGTTTCTCACTAATCAAGCTCCCCTTCCACTAAAATTCGAAACCTTATTCACCTAAATAATTGTCTTTTATTGGAGATGATGTACATCAAATATGCTGCTGCCAAACAATTTCATGTTAGTATAGTGCAAAAATTGGGACAGTGGAGGATAGTTTCATAAGATACTTCAGGATAGTTCCCGTCACTTGATTTTGTTTCAGAATTATGATGCCCATCGTCAAAAGCTCTCAAAATGTTTCCATGTTTAACATTAATAATTAAAAATCACATATTCGAAAGTTTCTAATTGAAATATTTAAGTAAATATACTCATACCTTGTTATTTGTTGCATGGATTCTTATTATTTTCATAACATAAACTAATATTAGAACTATTATCTACAAATCTCAAAATTATGACAATCAGTTACGTGACAACGGAAATATTTGATTTGATACACCCCTTTCCTAGTTTTTATATTATACCACTTGATAAATTTTGAACCCTGTTGAATTAAATGTGTAGTCATTCTTATACTCGTAGTAATTCCCATTATAGTTACCGAAAGAGGAATTTTGATAGTAACAGAACTTAAGCCTCGCCGGAATTAAGTAATCATAATTATCGTATCTGTAATAGCTAACTTAACAAAAATTATTCATTGACCCCATGATTTTAAAGCACACTCACAATGACATCTGATTTGTTACTTCCCTCCTAACTTCTACACCTGGCTTCTAGACAAATTTGAAGGTTTGTTGAATGCATTTGTAAGTCTACATAATTTCCCATTACAGTTTTTAAATTACGGAGATTAAAGAGCTCATAACTTTTTAGTTGTAATAAGTAGTTTCAAGAGAATGCTTCAAAATTCCCTAATGCGTAGAGATATTCAAAAATAATATTATTTAATTAATACCTGTCAATAGGGTAAATTTTATCGAGAATCAATGTCAGATGCTAGCCATTAAACCATATGCATGAGTCATTTTGATGGAAATTTAAATATGATAATACAAAATAATTTGGAAGTCTTCGTCGACACGTGTGGTGACCGGGAATGAGAGAATAGTACCACTGTAGATCATGCATGTCGTAAGAGACGACTAAATTGGGTACCCAGCGTCTGGGGGTTATAGCCGGGCACCCTACATCTGGGGATTATATCAGGGCAACTCAGGGACTTGCCTTCTTTAGGTAAGTACGGGCATTGTGAGCCCGAGGCACCCTAGTGATCTATTTTTTTACAAATTAGATTACTGTCTTTGGTAAAAACGGGTGACGCACCCCCGAGTTACCCAAGCGATTCAACTTTATTTTCGACCATCCTTCTTGTCGACCAATTCTTGTGTTTTCTCCATTTCTTCACGTCTAGACCACAGTTAAATCCTGTTTGGCACAGCATAGCTATATCTGGCTCTTGCGTCATTAAACTGCTTGAAAAACTTGCGATGAAGACTTAACACATCGATCACAACTCCCAGCACATTGAAAACAACATTTCTTAATTGCAATTTTTTTTTTTTTGTCTCATCAACATGTACTCTTTGTTAATCACCTTTAGGGTGATACACCGTTCCAACGCTTCCAAATCTTTTTTTTTTTTTTTTGCTTTTGTTCTTAATTTTTTTTTTTTTTTTTCACAAGAAATTCTTTTTATGTAATGCGAGAAGATAGGATAACAGTCTTGAATCATCGGATCCTGTCTGTTTTGTTCCATCGAAAGCAATTCCAAGTGATATCTACTTGAAAAAACCTTTTTCACTTCCACTTCAAAAAATCCTTTTTTCCTGGTCCAACTGACTTTAAAATTTTGAACACGTTTCAGCAAAGGGTACCTAGAAAGACCTGGTTACTGGTTTTACTACGAGCGCCACCTGCTAGTCTCTGGAGTTATTGATCTGCTGTTACTCTGGAAGTCTTCATCGAAATTCCAATTAATATGTTTGTCTACCAACTAAAGTAATATATATATATATATATATATATATATATATATATATATATATCCAACATCATATCTTGTATTTAAGTAGCTGTTACATTGATATTAAAGTTATAAATTAGAATCTATTCTGAATCTATTTATTCCTGCATACTAATAAAAATAAGAATAATGATATTTAATTTCAGCATGGATTTCATAGCAGTTTTAGTGAGCAATTATTCACAATACATTTCGTGGATGCGGTAGCCTAGTAGTCAAGGTTTCGGATTCGTGAATGGCGGTCTTTGTTCAGTCACGTGTTTAATTCATAGCTGTCAAAGACCAGCTGTGTATCCGGGGCTGATGAACGTTAAATCTGTCCGGGCTCGAAGTCCACCCGTTTATGTGGTGTGGAAGTTAGAAGAGGGGGTGTCAGCTCAGGAGTCGTCCTAGTCACTTGACCGAGGTTCAAAATTACGAGGTCAGTCTCAAATAGCCTTCGTGTTACTTCTACTGCAACGTAAATTTAGCTCACAGTACATTTTTAGAAATAAAAAAAATCATTAAAATTATTACCGCTGACAAATTATTTGTCAACCATCTAACCGACTAGTTGATTTTATTTAAAAGATTTAAGAGTGCATTAAAATCTTATATCAAGTTTAAAATGCCTTGCAGTACACAAAAAATGAGTAACAATTTATGGTTGACGATGAATTTATGGAATTTGCATTTTCTGATTTACAATGTATCTTCCAGTATTTCACATTTTCTTATACGACGTTTTCATAGAAATACATCCGGAAGCATTTATAAAGCAGAATGCTGTAAAAACTGATTTTTTTCCTAAAATGATATAAAAGATACTTAGTATACTTTTAATTAATAATATGCAATTTAATTTGGTGCTAACGATACATAAAATTAATAGTAAGATTAATTTTTGATATCTGCTTTTAGATTTTTCTTTAGATTTTGTAACACGTTAAATTTTAAAATTTCAGTTTTTTCTCAATAAAAAAATTTACATGATTAATTATAAGTAACAATTAGAAGCATTTTATTTCATTAATAGGATTATAGATAATGTGAAATTCTATCTCATTAAATTTTAATAATTTTAAACACGTGTACTGACTAAAACTGCACTAAGATGACTATTAACATTTAATTGAATTAACAACAATGAATAAAATATATAATCAGCATGCTATTTGTACTACAGAGCCTTAAAAGCTTTAAAAGTTACATATTTAATATAATTTAAATGTTATAATACTCTAAGTTAAACTTTCTGAATTACTTATCTGTCATCATGCATTTCAAATTTTGCAGTAAGAAATATATGTAAGAAGATACATAATAGAACTTTTTATAGATAGAAACTCGTTTTAAGATAGAATGTTTAAGATGAGAATTTGCAAGAATAATATCATTGTGTTATGTGAATTCTTATTTCTGTTGGCATATAAAACTTAGAGACACCGAAATTGGTTATATATATATCTCCAGTCACTTTTAGATATTTTTCATTATAAATTTATCCATGACTTATGCGAGAAACTCCGAAAAAAAGGAGAAAAAAATAATGCACTCTTTCTTTTATTTCATCAAATAATATATAAATATCAAATATCAATGATGTATAAATATCAAAAATAATCTTATACATCAAGGAAACAATTTAATTACAGTAAGTAAAAGGGTTTTTGCAATGTCTATGGTATCTAAGAATAAATCTAAATTTGACGTATCCATATAATCTTCATTACTTTATAACTGAATAAAAACTTCGAAAAAATATAACTTAAACTCTTTAGTAGGCGTTTCTTCTAGTTTAAATTGCATATCTCTTCTAAACTGTTTGGAAAAGCATTTTCTATTCGAAACTATGAAAAAGTGCAACTTTTTTTTTTTTTTTTTTTTCATAGATATTCGTAAAACACTCCGGAAAAGGAACATATACTCTCGGGAAGAAGTGGAATACATAGAATAGAATAACTTTATCTAAGTTAACATAATATATATTAGAATGAGCCTCACAATCCTAAAAGAAATAACAAATACATGCTTAATACAGAAAAAAAATGCAGAATAAATTCGTATGATTCAAAAAAAATTATGCTATTTACATCTAAAGATGAAACGAGGATAATTAGTTTCCTTACATAGAGACTATCTTAAATTTCAAGAAATTTGTAAGTAAATTTAATTAAACAGAAATATTTCACCTTTTCATAACAGAAAAACAATTGCTACTTTTACATAATTTAATATATATAATTTATTATTTCTTAAAACATAGAAGTATTCGAAATTTTCATACGGTACTAACATTATCCAAAGAGAAAGTAAAGACATAATGATATCTAACAGTCGCCAATTTTTAAGTAGAGCCATAAGATGCTAAAGCCACTGTGTTTTTGCGCTCAGCCTCCCAAGTTTCTTAAAAGTTTTGACTTGCTGCTTTAAGAACATATTCTTATGCCTAAATTAAGGTTGTTACTTATAATTAAGGGGTCATATATATATATATATATAATTTTTTTTTCAAAATTTTCTTTATAATTTGTTATATTTTACTAATTAAAATCTGGAACAGGGAGGTCGATACTAGCTTTTAATTTGATGAGGAGTTTTTCTTCACGAGAATTTTTAGTTATGGAGGAAAATGGCTGCATTAACATAACTTAAGGTAATTTGATTCTCTCTCTTACCTGTCTTGTTTCTTTCAACTTTATGGCGATGTTTCTTAATTCAATTTTAAAATCAACAGACAAACATGGTTTAATTTTAAGAACACGTTTTTTTTTTAATTTGATGTCTTAGTATTACATTTGGAATGATTGGTTTAAGGGAGGAAACTTTTAGTATAAAGTTATAGAAATGATGCTGGAGAAGATTGGTTGAGACGAATTTAACAAGGCACTAAATCTAAATTAAGTTTAAAAGGGAAATTAATAATGTTGTGTAATCAAAACGTTTCAAGCAAGAAGACACTCCTGGGGAGCTTATAAGTGATACTGCCTGGCGAAGAATTTCAAAATTTAACTATCAATTAAAATAAATCACATTTTATGACAGGAAACAGGTTCTAAGTTGAAAGTCACATCCATAATTATGAATTTAAATTTATCAGTTTAGGGGATTATATTCAAATATTTGCTGCCCTGCTGTAATTCACAAATAATATGTTTAACATTAGTGTTGCAATAAATGTGTTACTACAAAAATTCAGAGTAATAAAATTGCTTACAGAAATTTCGTACAGGTGCTCATAAACCTGATTCTACAGTATACACATACAGGCAGAAAAAAACATTAGCAATACCCTTAGTGTAATCAGCAAAATGTAAACAATGATTTTTGAGTAATCTCTCTGAGTAGTCATACAACTGAACATTGATATTATGCACAAATATGTAAAGTTTTAAATATATATTGCATCAAAAATTATTCACAAAAAATACACTAAACTTATTTAAACTCATATGATAGGTGGATTCCAATGACTTCCTTTTTGTCCTTGAAATCTGTAATATTCAAGTAGATGGGATTTTTCCTACATAATATTACAAAAATTAAAGAATAACAGTATATTGAAAACACTGTGGCACTTCCACATCATAAAATATAATGTTACATGAACCACATTAAAACTTGAATGCTGTAAAACCGGGCAAAAATTTAAATGTTGGGTTTTTTCTTCCTTATACTTCCTATCAAGAATAGATAGAGATGATAAGAAAGAGGAAATTCGTAGAATTCTGGTCTCTAAGCACGAAAACAATTTATAGTAAATATAAAATCATGCTTCCTCTTTCTCAACTTCTTCAAGTACCTTACATTTTAACATTTTGTCTTTGGTTCTGCAGCCTAATTAAGGACAAAACTTTTGAAATAATGCTAAGGTCTATTTTACCCCAGTACACATTAGCCAATTTCAGATCTTGAGATGGATAATATAGTTTAAATATAGAACGATGGTCAAGTTCAGTCGTTTTATATTTAAAACATTCATTCCATCCATTTCACAATTACGTCAAGGTATTTATTTAAAATTTTGAAATGACCACTAAACTGGGAATTAAATTTACGCATGTTTGGGTAGTAAAATTCATCATAATTAACATTAAAGACAGTTTTAAAAATTACATCAATAAATTTTGTATCTTAAAGAATTTTATTTTTCTTATGATTTTCAAGAATTCTATCACTTAGATTGATTTGCATTTTTTTCTTTGTATTTAATTTCGGGGTGATGAGAAGAAGTGAGTTAATATTTAATGCTTAATTTCTAAGAATCTTTTGAATACTGAAGAAGTAAAAGTGTCTCGCCTATCAGTCAATAATTTTTTAGGTATTTAAATTTGGAATGCTATTTGTAGGTAATTTGCATAAATTTTTACAATCCCAATTTTACAATTTTGATGCAAGAGCACAAACGTATTTGATGTCGTGGACATTTATAAAGTGTAGATGGATTTTTTCGTTAAATGGCAATTATTAAATCCATTAACTGTGTCAACTGAAAGAAATACAGTTGGCTTATGATTTAAAGGAACAACTTGTAATAATTCATGCCTTATTATTTTTCTTATTTATTTGAACGTACTTCTTTTATTGTGTGTTTTACGTAATAAAAAATATCTTAACTAATATAAGACTTATGAGATGTAGGTATAATTAATTAATTTCAGTATGGCTAATTCTATTATGAGTGGTGTTTAATACTTTTAATCTTGATAAAATAAGTACAGCAATTTTATACAATTTTTTTCCTCAAAACAGCATCATGATTTACACTTTCTTATATTTACTAAAATGCATATTTCCATCTGTTTTGTGAGATTTAATTTCATTAATATCTAGAAAATGAGTAGTGTGTTGAATTTAATACAAAATAAAAATGTCTTGAAATCATATCAACAATATTGATTGTTCACACAATTTTGATATTTAAATTCATAATAAAACTTATTTAATTTTAATGAATATGAGAATGTTCTTTTTAATTTTTAAAAATATTCAAACAAAATCGTGCTGCCTGAACTACATGAATTACAAACTTTTCTCCATATATATATTATATTTTGATTTTCGGGATTTATTCAAGTTTTTAGAAAAGTGTCTTAGATATTTTGAATTATCGGTCTCACCAAATATTGTAATAAAGTAATTATCTATGTCTGAAGGCTTGGATCCGTGAAACTAGGTTAATTACACTTTACTCAATTAAGTCAGGAGCAACACTTTAAATTGAATAATTTGCTTTAATAATATCGTTTTTAATTAAATTAATAATATCGTTTTGTTAAAATTTTTATCTTTTAAAATGTTAAGTAATACTTTACTTTCCAAACTATATAAGGGAATGTGTGTTTTGTTTAGGTAGGTTGCATTTTTTTCTTTCGAAATAATAATTAAGATGGTAAGTCATTTCTATCTTTCTCTCTAAAGTAATTCAAAATCATTTTAAAATCATTTTAAACTTACTTTAATATAAATGAATAGGAGTATTTAACTTTTTAATGTAACATAATTCAATTTTCTGTGATATATAGCAAAAAAAAGATTAATTTTGCATTGGGATACATGAAGTTCCATTAAAAACAGCTCTTGAAATGTGAGTGTATTTAAAAAACATTTGAACTTTTTACTGAAACAAAGGATAGTTATGTTAAGTTTTGATGAGTTAAAAACCTGTAAGCAACAATGTTATTTTTTTGATTTTATTAATAATAATTTGAAACTCAATAATCATAAACTTTATTAATATTTATTTTTATTTTTGTTTGTAATTCTTAAAATTCCTTATCCTCTTGTTTTCTTTTTAATATTTCTTATATTGTTAATATTTCTACTTCATAGAAAGCATTATTATATACTTATGGTGCAGGTGTATTATCAACTTGTGCAGAGTATTTCTGTCAATTGTCTAGATCTATTAAGTATCTCATGTTAGTTTGTATTAGCTTTTTAATTCCTTATTGATTTTAGTGATTCGATTTTCCTCAACTAAATATTGTACGTACCATTGTTGATACTTACATTTTACTTCTTTTTTTCTGTCTTGATATTATGAATTCATTCTTCAACAGTTTCCATTCATTCATTTCTGTATGGGACAGTTTGGTTATCCATAAAACAGTATTTAACCAGATTAAGACCATTTCACATCTTTAAGATTTTATATTTTTTCGCTATATGTTTTCTTCCTAATTATCTTTGTTTTTATCAAACTTATATTCCTAGTCTGTTCAATTATCTCTTAATTAATTGTTTTGTATTTTAAAATTTTACTTTTTTTTATATTTTTCATTTCTCTATTCTTAATTACTTAGACATACAAAAAAAGTTTTCCTTTGCTTTTTTAAGCTTTCAGAAATTGATAAGTATAGTTTCTTCTTCTAAAAAAATACATATAAGTTTTCAGCATTAATTTCGCTTATATATTTTGCTAGATAATACATTTTCTTAACGCTTTATGTATTTGATTTATTATTTTCAAGAAGGACTGAGAAGGAGTTGTCCTATTGTAATCAAATTTCGTATGCAAAATCATTTGGACCGAACATGTAAAAGATTTAAATTTGGTTCAGGCAGCAGGTGTATATAAAAAGCGATTCTTAATCTGATGGTCACATTTTCTGTTGGATTGCTGTTTTGGATACCTTTCAACGACAGAAAAAATGTCTCACCGTAGGATTCGAGTTCATTATGAGCAACTGTCAGAGTTTGAAAGAGGTCGTATCACTGGATTGAAAAAGGCAGGTTGGGCCAATCTGAGAATCGCTCGTCATATGGGTCGAAGCAATTGGGCGATTAGAAGATGCTGGCAAGAATGGGTGGACAATGGCAGATTTCAGCGTCATGAGAGTAGCGGTTGACCTAAGGCCACAGCAGATCGGGAGGACAGAGCGATTGTCAGATGAGCTGTCACAGTGTCTGATTCTACGTCATAGACCACTGGACATGCAACCAGCACACGAGTGTCTACTATGAATATTCACTGACGGCTGTAAGATCAAAATGTACGTTCGTACCGACCGCTACGCCACCTGCCTCTCACGCCTGCACATTATCGAGCTAAATTACAGGAGTGTTTGGCTCGATCAGGTTGCAATGATGCTAATTAGGGACGTATAATGTTGAGCGAAAAATCCAGTTTTCAACTGTGTCCTTACGATCATCGAAAGCCAAACTTTCGAATATGGATATAGGTTAGCTCCAAAATTATCTGCCAGCGTGATTTGTATTTAATAAATTATATGTAATCTCATAACAGATCATCGATTCATTTAACTTTAAAAAATAAGGGACGTCGTAACAAGAACCGGAGAGCGGTATCGCTGCAGGATCATATAATTTCTGAGATCTGCTGTGGAAAATAATTTTGCACTCTAGTTTCAGCAAGATAAAGCTACTGCTCATAGAGGGCGTTAAACTAGAGTACTGCTAAAGCAAAGTTTTGGAGAGCTAGTGATATTCAGGATTGCTGATTTCAACTGGCCATCACGTTTCCCATAATTAATGGCGTCAGACTTTTTCCTTTAGGTACATCTCAAAGATTGTGTATACGTTAACAAACCACCAATTATCATGTAGATCAAAATTAGTACATGGGCCAAGAATAAAACACAGCAATGCCATCATGTTTTAAAAATTGCTGTGTTTGACAGCAACAATTCTTTCCAAAGTGATGAACGGCAGAGTGATGGTCATTTGAAAAACATACTTTTTCTCACCTTTTGTTTTAATATTTCCCTAACATGTACTTCATATCCGAGACAAAAAAAATTACGTGCACTTCCAAAGAAAAAGTTATACACTGTTCAAAACATTTTGAGACTTCTGTGCCACCCATTATATATATAACTATATGCGTGTGTTTGTACATTAGAAGTTCTATAAACTCTGAAAGTAAAAAACATAATTAATTAAGAAATATAACTACAGCAGAAAAGACAGAATAAGTAAATCATTATTTATCAAAATAACTTCCCTCAGATGATGTACAATGGTCCGATCGTTCAAACCACTTTTCAAAACAAGTAGGGAATCTTTTCTTCTGGAAGCTACTTTAAAGAATCATACGCTTCTGAAATAACCTCTGAATCTGTAATAAATTGTCTGCCACACAACTTTTTTTCAATGTCTGAAACAGCCTGAAATCGGTTGATATGAGATCTGGATACTACAAGGGGCAGTTGGTGTTATCTTACTGTGACATTTACTAAGATACTGATGAATAGAAATAATGACATACGGCTGAGCATTATCGTGGTGTAATGTCGGATTCTCCATTAGTTCATGACGCTTTATAGATATGTATAGTGGCTACATTTACAAAACTGAAACATAATTTTTAACCTTTCACTGTATTTTTTTCAAGGCCACCAAAATGATACTTTATACTTTTATGATCAATAAAAATAATCATCATGACCTTTCCAGCAGATTTAGATTTCAGATTTTTTTAGACGTGGAGAATCAGGATGTTTCCATACACTGGTTGTAAACTTGGTGAGAAAATCAAAATGAAAAATCCAAGTTTTATCAACTGTTATTACAGTCTTCGAGAAATTCGGATAATTTTGAAACATATATTTCCAAACATATATTTCAATTCCATTTATGAAATACATTTTGTATATATATATATATATATATATATATATATATATATATATATATATATATATATATATATATATATATATACATATACATATACATACTTACATATATATTCATACACATATACATACTTACATATACATACATACAGGCTAATGGTCAAAATCAAGAGAGTTTTCATATTTTGTCGAATTTCATGAAAATAATTGAACGAAATGTAAAATATTGCATCAAAAGAAAAATGTAATGGTTGCACGTCGAATACGTAAGCGTATACGTGTGGTGGGGCGGAATCATTCAAAAAACAGGATTTATAAGCACACTCGCAAGAATCCGCAATAGCTTAAATGAAATTTGAAACAGTAAAACTTAATAGCCATTAACGTTTTGATGATGGAATGAGGAGGCAAAATGTCGATAGGCTAGAAGCAAGCCAATCTCAAATCCAAATTTAAAGAGGATTCGATTAAACGCCCAGCGTCGTGCACAACTTGTAGAAACAGTTTAAGGATACCAGATCTGTCGAGAGAAAGCTTGGGCAAGGTAGTCCAAGGCGAGGAGATCGCCGTTTTCCTATTATAATGGGGCGTGACAGGAATCCTACAACTTCCTAGGTTTCTCATGAGTTGTATGCTGCCAAAGGAACCTGAATTCCAAGCATCATTGTTTCCAGAAGACTTCATGAGAGTAATGTTTTCAAGAAGACATGTTGTTTGCATTTCTGTGAATATTAGAGTCCACTTAAAATGATGCAGGTATCATAGAGTCTGGAGCATGAACCAATAAACGACCGTTCTTTTCAATGATGAGTCCCGTTTTAGCCCAACCAGTGATTCTCAACGTAATTTCATATGGAGAGAATTGAGATCCGCTAACTGCCCTCCAATGACCGAGAAATTGAGCATTAAGGAGGCGGTGGCTTAATGATCAGGGCAGGCATGCTTTTGGATGACCGCACACACCTCCATGTCTTTGAAAAAGGCACTGTGAATGTTGAGAGTTATAGGGATGAGTTCTTGGAGCCCTAGGTTTGAATTTTCAAGGCTGCAGTTAGTCCTGATTTCCTTTTAATGGCTGAAAACACGAAGTCAAATAGTGTTCATCTGGCCGCCGAAATTCTGGAAAGTGAGGATATTAGCTGGATGGATTGGCCAGACAGACCTCCAGATTCCAATCCTATAGAGCATGTTTGGGACGCTCTAGGGAGGGCAATTCAAATCGCAAATCCCTCCGAGAACCATTTCAGACCTGATTACAGCATAGCTGAACGAGTGGAACCAATTGCCACAAGAACTCATAAACCCTTTATTTCTAGCATAAAAGGACGATGCGATGCCTGTGTATCTGTAAGAGGGCAGTACACGCCCTATCAACCGATTTGTTTCTGTTCTCTCTGCAATTGCCGTTTCCCTCTTGCAATTCCAATGTTACGCAATTTCATGTGTGTGCATTATAAATGATCAATGTTTTTTTTTTTTTTTTTTTTTTTTTTTGTATTATATCAACCCTGTGTACAAACCAAATTTCTATAAAATCTGTCCAGTAGTTCCAGAGATAATCGAGCAAATTGGAAATTTCTCTTAATTTTTAACACCAGTGTTTACACACACGCACACATACACACACACATATATATATATATATATATATATATATATCCTTAACCTTATGAGTAATACTTCCGCATCAATGAAGCGACTTTCCGCGGTAAAATATGTAATTGAAACTTTTTTTTTTGTTTCATAAATTTAGATTATGGCAGCTGAATGTTAATTAGTTTCTTAATTCTGTTTTAAAGTCTTTTCCTTGTAATCTAATAATATTTACTTCAAATTTACATGTGTACTGTACTTTTTTTTGTCAAAACATGATTTTTAACAATCTCTAATAGCTCTTTTAACTGTACTTTTTACGAAAATGTGTAATTAAGTTAATACAAATTAATGAAAAGGAGTTAACTTTGTACAATTGTTTGACTCTTAATCGTAACCAATTTTTTTGGCAGCGTTTTGATAAAACCCTGTGGGAATTCTTATAATCACTGAAGAATTTTTGATGAAAAAGTTCTCTTGCATAGCACCTTATATTTAATATAGAAACAAATATTACTTCTTTGAAGTAAGTTTATTTTTCAGTTAAATTTTTTTAAGTTTATTGTTCAAACAAACTGTTTTATCAAATTATTTTTATTTATTTTCTATTATCTTGCGTCAGACAAATTGAATCCAACTAAACAATTTATATGCAAAGTACATTTGACTTTATTCTAAGAAAACAACATTTTATTGAATTTCACCTTATAAAAAAATAGAAATATTTTGCCATAACTTTTTTTTAAGAAGGCATTATTTAAATTCATAAATATTTCTATAAATATTATTAAGAATAACCCTCTTTTTGCTACTAGTGCGACGTTAATAAAACCAAACCAAACTAAACTTTTACTAAGAAAATGTTCAATACAACAAAATAAATTTTAATTTGTTATTACAGTAATAATAAGCCAAAATAAATTTATATAAGTGAAATAACAATTAAAGCGCAAAAACTAACACTGAGCTTTGTATTATTTTAATCTCCAAACATTGAATTAATACCTTCAAAGAGACCATTTCGAGAAATGTACATTACTTCCCTATACACATCCTCCCAAATAAGGACTTTGCCAGTTCTCAGGTTTGAGCACGCGATAATGAACCACAATATCACGAATATTAAGTTATGATACTCTCTCATCTTTCTGCTACTTGACATTCGAGAAATGACCGGTACATTGTCTATTAACGAAATATGTTTGAATCGAAACTTAACAACTATGGACATTTAATTTCAACTTGCATTTCACTCCATTAAGCCTAAATAGAATGCATCAATTGATTGTGGAACTGATAATAAACCTTTATAATTAATCTTGCAGTCTCTCATTTAAATTTATTCCATTAGATCATTCATCCAATTTTGTGAAAGTATAGTGGTTAGTTGAGAAAGCGTGGCCATACAGTATAAAATTTAAGATTAACTAGACTTTTAAAGATCAATACTTTAATTTAGGATTTAAATCATGACAGAAATTGAATAGGTTTAAATTTTTATTACTGTTTCTCGCAGCATCTAACCATAGAGGAATTTGCTCATACTTGATGGAGAAAAGAGGTGTAATTCATTATTTATGAATCGTAATTTAGAAGAGGTTAAAAAGAAAAATAATTCATCTGGGGAAATTATGATGAATAGAGATATCCTTAAAGGAACTACGATTAAGTTTTGAAATGTGAAAGGGAAAAAAATTCTTTAAAAAAATTGATTTGAATCTTCACGTACTCGTCTTTTAATAGAGAAGCTAAATATTCATAAAATAATATATATATATATATATATATATATATATATATATATATATATATATATATATATATATATATATATATATATACATATATAAATGAGCAATACGCAACTAGAATCCAGCTTTTTCTGGCCAAT
>BMAW01122308.1:292162-302696 GCA_019974015.1 Nephila pilipes | reverse complement strand
ATAAATGACCTAAATAATATACTGTAAAAGGTACAATTTTTAAGAATTAAAATAATTAAAACGCTAAATGGTTTGAGATTTCCAAAAGGAAAGCAATATATTTTCATTGTAACAGATCTTACCCTATTATGTTGAGTTGTTCTTAAAATTAAAATGATAACTAATCCCATCAACAAAAATATATTAATAAAACTGAATATACCTAAAAACATAAATGCAAGATTTTTGGGAAATTGGCTCAAGAAAAATTTCTCAAGACTAAACACACACACACACACACACACAAAATAAAAACTAATATAAAAATCCAGAAATAAAAATTAAACTAAACCAAAAATCTTAAAAACATCGTTAAATCAAAATATAATATAAAAATTTAGGAAACTTTGAAAGAGAAATGCAAAAAAATTCAAAAATTTATAAAACAAAAAATGATCAAATTTAGAAAAAATAATTATTCCCTCTATTTACAAATACATTCAATTTATAAAAATACATGAAAAAGCATAAAAAAGAGTCAAAACAGGCTACTTGGCTAAACACTATCAATCACCGAACAACACCCATCAATCACATCGACCGAAATTTTCAACTATTGCTAGAATACGAGCACGGAACACTAATCAATTAATTTTTAGAAGATGTCAGAATACAAATTTTAAATTCTAGACATACCAGCAAATCTACAATGCTCCAATATAACAATTAAGAAAATTGAAAAAAAAATTATAACCAATAACTCACAAAATAAAAATTTTAAAAATGTATTCTAAAACGTAATTTTTTTAACTGAATTTATAAATCAAAAGAAACGGTATATAACAACGCATCATCTATGAATATATCCCATAACTAAATGTAAAAGAAAATATCTTAGGAATATATATGATTTCTACGTAGCAATTAAATAGCAAAAAGAAATAAATGAATGTATATAAATAAATTTAAAAAAAATAAGAAAATAAAAAATGAAGAAAAATATTGTTGAAAATATTAGGAAAAAGAAGGTGAAAAACAAATTAAGAAAAATTTCAGAGAATTATCAAAATTTTATGAATTATAACAACAAATATCTATTAACCTATTTTATAATTTTAATATTTAAGTTTCACTTAAAAATTAATTGGAGAAAATCAGCTTTATCACATGTAGAAAAAAAATATTTTAAACGGTTTTGAATATTGGTAGGCCTGTTTACTAAATTGATACAGCTAAGTATATATATATTTCAATACAAATACAAATTTTTAATTACAAATTACAACTAATTTAAAAACAAAACTACCTTGATTATTATTCACATTAACATTTGTCAGCGTTCGCCCAAACAATGTCCGCTATTTGGTTTCACTCTCTCATTGAATGGTAACTTATTACTTTGTGAAAAAAATTCGTTTGGCAGATTCTTTAAATCTAAATCAAGCAAATTGAGCGTGTATTCTCAAAATAGATGATTTTGTTATTTTTCATTCTCTGATTATTTCACTGTATACCTGAATATTTTTTGGTTCTAAATTAAAATATTTATTTTCTTTCACCATGTTTAGTTTTAGTTCTGTAGTAAATTTTAGCAAAGGGATTTCAGATTGATTTGATAAATAATTCTTCAAAAAAAGTACCTAAATAAATTATATTACAACAGACTGAAAGAAATTTCATATATTTATATCACATTTTTACTATTTATTTCAATTATCCTTCCATTTACATGATTGTGTTCAGTGTATATTTTTTTACATTTATATATCTATTTAAGCTAATTAATTAAAAGAAATTCACCATAATAAGCTTGATTCATTTTAAAATCACTTATTGTTGTTATTACATAAAAACGATTAGAGTGTAAATTTTCAAATTAATTGATTCTATTTAACTATTCATATATTAATTTTAAAATGTCGTACCTCGCTAGCTAGAGATATTAAAATTAGAAAAGAAACTCAAATTACACTCAACGATTGACCAAACCGACAATTCAAAATTACTAGGCAAGGAAATATTCAAAGTTCTCTATAAATATGAAGTTAAAGAAGATATTAACTTATATTTAGTCTTATTCGAAGGTCAAGTGCAACGTTCAACTATTTAAAGAACATTGGGTTTCATATCTTTTAAGACTCTTTTATTCCGAAATTTCTCACATCATCGCATTTGAACCAGAGGAGATAGCAAACTAAGACCACGTAAAAGAACTGCTGCTAAAAAGATTTAAATTAATTTTAATTAGCCAGAAAAGTTTCGCCAGTCATTTACCACTAATGAAAAAGATAATTGCCTCCCTTGTACCGATTTTTTATCACGAACTTGCTAAATATTTTGAAGAGTGGACATCAGGGTTAAAAATCTAATCTTTTGTTGAATTAAGAAAACTGATCATCTCGGATCAAATGAAAAGTAGAGCTCCTACTGACTTCAAACAACATTTTCTAGACGTTTGGACAAAGATAAATTCACCAGCCAAATTAGCAGAAACATTTGAAGAGTACGAATATATAATTTTCTTATGGCGCCAATGAAATTTGTCCCATTATCAGAGAACAAATATTTAGGAGTGCATCTTCTGGTAACAAGCCGTCTGAAAGCAGCAATGAATAATGTTAAAGTTAATGATGTTAAATTACTTACTGCTTAGATATGAAAAAACATTGTAGCAAGACATACAAATAAAGCAATATAACTTTAAATCGCTTTGCAACCTCGGCCTTTGTAGAATTTCACTGCTACTGTATTTGCATAATCAATAACATAGCTGAAAATAGTTTTTCAAGAGTAACTCTTTGTAAGGATAATTTCCCCATTAATTGATTATAAGATGTTGACTTAAATCTACGACACACAATACAATCATGCACAATTTTTCGATTAAGATTCTTGCCTTTAATAATCCAATAATTTTGTTGCATAATGTTTGCCAATAAACTTGGTCAAGCATGAAGATGCAAAAACTGAAAATGTTTAACAATCAGCTCAGATGATTTATGTTTACCAAGGGTTATTACTGAGTGCTTAGCTTTGAAACTTAGCTGAGATTTCTAAAGACGACCTCCCACCCGTAAAATTCGCTTCTCGTTAAGAAAAGGACACAATGAAGCAATATGCATTATGTATGGATACGTTATGAAGCAATATACATGCGTGATGAGTATACATTATTACAATATTTAAAATTTGTCTTTCTTTTGTACTTAAAAATGGTAACAAGATTTGCTGGGAGCATTATCAACAGAAGTGACATATAGTCTGCATCTGAAAAAGAATCTTAAACAATAAGAAATTATATTTACAATTTTAGATAAATATTTTCAAATAAAGCCATATAAATATTATTTTCAATTACATATACATTTTCAATATAATTTTGGTCTTTAGAAACAACTAATATTTGGTGGTACATGTTTTTCTATATCAACAAAGAATGGAATCTCGTGCATTTGAAAATTTATCAAAGTTGAAAATATATCTCTTTGAATAGTTATTTGAGCCAACAATCAAAATAAAATTAAAAGATACAGAGTTGGAAGCTTTACAAAAAACATCAAAATTAACTCGTTATTTTATTGAAGAGCTACCAGGCTTCACAGATGTAAGATGAGAAAAAAAATAAATTTGATCATTAGAAACAAAATTGTCATTTTTTTCAAATTAATGTCTTATGATTATGGTCCCTAAATTCAAAGATAAAATTCTTTATACAGTTCCTCATTTTTTATGTTTAGCTAATGTTCTTTCCATTCACAAAAACCATAAAATTAGTAATAGTTTGGAGTTTCCTAATCTTTCTCTTCATCAAAAATAGGTAATTCAGTAACAAATCTTCAATTTTCATCAACGCAATAGGTGTTCTGATTATGAGCTTCGCAAAATTCTTCTTCTTCTAATAAGCGAGGGGTCAGTGAAGTTAAATCTCAAATTCCCCCCAAACGTTTTAAAGCTTGAGCAATGCTTGCATTCTAAGAACAAGCTAATTCAATATGAATTAATTTGCCATTAAGTATCATCCTTGATTTTCGTTTTACCCGATAATACCTAACTAAAAATAGTGTTTTGAGCAATTGGATCTTTGACAGATTTAGCTATTTTTCCTTGCAACAAATATTAAAGAAATTATTCACTCCTATATTTAAATTAATCTTTTTTGAACTGAAAATTTAAAGTCATCTAGATTTTTTGAATACAAATAATTTAAACTATCACATTGACATGATCAGATGGTAAATAAAAAGTTAATTGATTAAAACAAATGCATCTATTAGAAAATATCTGTTATCTGATCCGTAAATTCGATCTATATTTATATTAACTGAGCCACGAGTCACATATGCTTTAGAAGAGCGGAGCCCCTTAACATTAATGCTAGCATTAGATCTCTTTGCTAGCGAAGAAGAAGTTTATTTTCCAAAGACTCAGAAATGGAAGTAACCTGGGAACCAATATCTAAAAAGACTGCGCATTCGTGACCATAACCTCCCGAATCGAAAACAAAAATCGTTGGAATTTGTAGAATCCGACCTTGGACTGAATTGTTGATAAATTAATGGATTCTTTTTCTCTGGAAGATTTAATCCATTTATTTATATTTCGTTATATGTTAGTTATATTTCATTTTGTATTTCGTTAATATAATATTTTTGAATTTTAATAATTTAAATAAATTTTACTTTTAGCTATACAGTGTAATGCAATTTACCATCAAAAATAAATAAATATTCCACATTTACGTTTATTTATCATAATCAAACAAGAATTAAAAATTTATTTGTGATGCCACTCATGAGATATAATTATAATTTAGTTAAAAAAGGAACATATGTGATGAAAAGAAAAGTGAAGAAATCAAGTAAGAAAAGTAATCAAAAAATATATGAGAGAAAGAAAAAGATATTATTAAAAATATCACTAAACAATACTCTAAAACAACAAATATGCTCATGGACAAAAAAAATTAGTGCACCAAGAAGTAGTTGTCATAATGAAACGAAATTTTACATACGTAACGACTACTTTAATATAAGTAAATGATTACAAAATCAAAGAAAAATGATCATTTATTTCAAAGAAAAAGGCAAAAGAACGGAGGATTTAATATCCTGTTGAACCCCCTGTAGCTCGAATGCACGATGCGATACGATCAGGCATTCAGACATACAAGCTCTGTATGTTATCTTGAGACATTTCGTTCCATATTTGCAGTAACTTTGCCTTTAGTTCGTTCAAACTTGTGGGATGTCCATCTCGTCGTCCCAAATGATCCCAGATATTCTCGATTGGAGACAAATTTGGGAATCAGGCAAGTCAAGGATGGGTAGTAACAGTGCGAAGACAGTCTTGTGATAAGCTTGCCGTGTGAGGCAGAGCATTGTCTTGTTCAAAAATGGCTCCTGGGAGCCGTTGCATGAGTGGCAACACATGTGGTTGCAGGATGTCATGGACTTACCGCTGGGCTGTCATGGTGCCACGGATGAATACTAGGGGTGACCGTGTTTTGTAGACAATGGCACCCCATACCATCACACCAACTGCGGGAGCGGTGTGCCTCTGTAAAGCAAAGGCAGGATTGTGGCATTCTCCACCGGGTCTCCACACGTGAACAGGATTGTCATCACTGCTGAGATTGAATCTGGATTCGTCTTTAAAAACGATCTGGCTTCATTCTACTACAGTCCAGTTTCCTCGAGCGTGGCACCACTCAACGGAATGTCGATGGGTGGGCGTCAAGGGCAGCACACGTAATGGGCGTCGCGATCCCAAATGTCCTTCAGCCAGGCGCCATCGTATGTTTCGAGAAAACACAGGGGCCCCTAGTGAAGGTGCTACCTGTGCCTGGATGGCGGTCGATGAAGCAGTTGGCTGTACTCGTGCATTTCTTACGATGTGGTGGTCTTCTCGCCGACTGGTCTGTCCTGGGTGTCCTGAGCCTAGTCTTCGTGTAAATAACATTTATCGGATCCACTGGTCCCAACACCTCCTCACAACACAATTAGAGCGGCCTAATTCACGAGCTACTCGCCTAGCTGATCATCCAGCTTTCATCATGCCGATGATTCTACCCCTCTCAAACTGCGACATCTGCTCATATTATTTTCGAGAACGGAATAATGGCATGTCTACTTCAGCTCTTCCATTATAAATGATTAAGCCCACTCAAACAAGCTTTGGTTACCTGTTTTATACTCCATGGAGAACGACGTTAAAAGCCCTCTACCTGCTATACGTAATGCGCAATCACGCTGCATTTCTAATCATTTGCATATCTCCCCAACATGTACCTTCAGGCGAAGTTTCGTTACGATCCCGCAATTATTTCTTGGTGAGCTAGTTTTTTAGTCCATGAACGTATATTAATTTTGCTGCTATTGATGGAAGATCGTCTGTTTGGGAATCTTAGCTTTAATTTCCACAATGATATACGATTATTTTTAAATATATTTAAAATAATCTGAAATGTGTCAGTTTCAAAATTTGAAAGCTGTCGTTTTTTTTTACAATTGGAAAAATTTATATATCTTCTGAAGCATTATTCCTTTTTTAAAATTAATTAATTATCTTTTACTTAATTAAATATTTTTGAAGCAAAATTAATATTACCTGTAACTCCCACAACTATAATTTTTATGTTCATTTATGTTCCCTTTTGTTCCGTTTTTATTTATGTACACAACTTAAATCTTTATTTTTCCGAGTCCTCATTTTACCCCTATATATAAATAAGACACTTTGTTTTAAGATCAACATTTGTTTTTATATAAAGCGTTTTAACTAGAAATATATAATTTGGTGTATTTGTTTTTATTCATGTTTTTTGTAGAGGAAATGATTAGATAACATACAAGCATTCTCCAGTTGTTAAATGCTTGAGGTTTTTAGAGATGGTAGACAAGTAAAAATAACAGTTCTGAAAATACCATAATGAGACATCATAATACTAGAGATTTGAATACAGGTATTGTGGTTAAAATTGAAGATTTTCTTGATGTATAAAATTACCTTATTGTGAATATTGAAAAATTAAGAAGTTAACTTAAAGGTCTCTTATGTTGATGTTGTTGAAGTTCATCTATAAAACTCTATTTTGATCAAAAATATGGATTTGCGTATAAACTGAATTTTCTGTGCGTTACTCGTGACTAAAAAAAAGTGAAACATACTCCCAAGACTGTGGTTAATGATAGAGTGCATCAATGCATAGTGATAAAGTTCTCAGGCAACAAGTTTCAAACGCATCCTTTGAAGTAAACATGATATTAGTGCAATGAATGTTGAAAGATGTTTCGGCTACTCTACAATGGAAAAAATGAATGCTTGGGAATTCGCACCTAATACCTAGTAAAACTTATTTTTAAAACGCTAAAATTCTAGATAGACATTTCTTTGCTGAAAATAAAATGTTACGAATTTTTTTAAAAGTTAAAATACGTAATATATTCATTTCCTTTATTAAAAAAATGACAACATATGCAAAATTATTTTAATTCAAAATGGCATACTGAAAACTGTACAAACACAAAACTTTAAAATAATATGTTTTATCAGTGACATATCTCCAAACCAAATAATAATAATAATAATAATAATAATAAAGTGTTCGCTTTCTTATGGTTTTGAAATATTCCACATGAAAAAGTACTTAATTTTTGAAATCGGAATAATGAGTAAATTATGTTTTTAATGTTAAATCTATAATGCACATTACTAATGTATGAACTTTGTCTTTAAATTTGATCTCTTTCTTATAATACCATATGACAAAGTGTGAAAAGTTTTAAAGTTTATCCTAACTTTTTAAGAAAAAGTATAAAGTCATTAGAATAAAAACAAGTCACAAATGTTCAAATAATGTTGCATTTTTCAGATTTTTATGCTTCGTTTTTAAAGTATTAAATGTGAATAATAATTCTGCTTTTGCCTTCGATACTCATTTTAAACAATATAAATTTTTAATGGACTTTCTGCATTTGAAGAGTATGTAAAATATACTTGGTGTAAGTATAGTAATGGATACATTATTTCGTATTCTAATTTTTCAACATTAATTACAATTTATTGTGCTTTCTGAAGAACAATCTTTGCTTTGTAAAATAATCAAATATCTAAACAAACATTATAAAATTGATAGATTTAATAAAAAATGAGCCAATGAATCGGTAAACTAAAAAATGATCAAATCGAATGTAGAGCATTACTTTAGCAATTTCATAACTTTTATTGACAATTAGAGCTTACAGAATTTTTTTAATTTTTACGATAAAAAAGATTATTAATTGTATATGACCCTCAAAAAATTCGCAACCTTTCAGAAATTTGTAAAAATGCAATAGTTGAAAGTAAAGAGGAGAATTTTTGTACAATAACAGATGATAATAAATTATTGTTGCTTGATACACTTCAGAGAAATATTGTTCAGCGAGAAGTTTCATGGAGTTCGGCTAAAATGTTTTCCCCCTTACTTTGATCTTTTTATATTAATATTTTATGCCCTATATTTAATACTTTATTAGAGAGCTAAGTGACTGATGTTACATATGTATATTTGTACGAGGAGGTGTCATTCACTTTGATGGATTTCCGTCTACTTTTATTTCAAAAGGAGCCAACATTTTGGCAAATGCTTAAAACTCCTGTTATAAACAATCTTCCCCTATTATTAAATAAAAAAAGATTTACGCGAAGTATATAGAATACAATACTCACAACTGCACTCATCTTTTATAATGTGTATTTGAAAAGGTTGTTTGAGTTCCAACATCCAAACACACGTTTTAAGATTGAAATTAAAAACAGTAAGATCTTTTCAATTGTTATAGCTAATACTCTGAAATAAATATATTTTTTTTTTGTGATCAAATTAAGATTTACATAACTTATTTCATTGAAAAACAAAGCATGATTAATTTACTCTAAAAATTTCTGAATCATGAATTAATATTACATTATTGAATACTTTTATTTTTAAAAATAAAATATATATATTATTCGATTTGCTTTGTGTTCAAAAGACTCACATGGCTTTCTACAAGAAATATTTTTCCTTTCCTAAAATATTGTTTTTATCGCTCTTTCGAGTTTATTTCTCAGACCTAAAATTTTTCTGTTGCCGAATCTCAATTATAGTTTTTCTTTCGAGGTACACTGGAAGTGAATAAGATAACATTCACGAGATTTATTTAATGCTGGAATTAGCAAGGATAAAATACGATGTCTTTAAAAATAAATTCCCAAGGAAAGAAATTGCCTTATTTATAGTCCTGATTTATCTTGTTACAAAATAAGTGAAATATACTTCACAAGTACATTTTTATTTAATATCGTTAGCAAAGTTAAAAACAATATTCATGGCAAATAATGACTCTTACTTATTTTTGGAAGGATTTATAATTGGTTTTGAAAGACAGAAAGATGAATCTGTACCAATTCTATCCATTAGTCTAATAATTGATTTTGATAAGCTTGGACTACGAATACCGAAAGTGTATATTTTTTATTAACATATAATAAAACTAAAATATTTTGTTAGTCGAGAAAGTGGCATTTTTTTATTTAAATTACATAATAAAACTAAAATATTTTGTTAGAATTTAGAATTTTTAATTCAAGAGATATTGATTTATATAGAAACGTATTATTTTCATAAATAATAATAAATTACATTTTCTGTTTAAAATATTTACATCAAAAGTTATATGAATTTAATTTTCCATGTCATCTATCGTTGAACACAAAATGCGAAAATCAATAACAAACACATTCCAATTAGAATCTTAAAAGTACGATCTAAAGTTGTTTCAACAGTTGGCCTCTTTTTGTAACTATACTGAACTTAATATTTTAGTAAGACAAAGCATCATTTAAAATAGAAATTTAATCAGAACCTTAAAATTCTATTTTAATTTTGAAAAATTGAGGTGTCTTCATTTTCATTGGCTTTTATTTTTTTCAAATTTAATTTCATATATAATTTAGAATTAGTTTTCACTATTTAAATATAAAGTATATATATATATATATATATATATATATATATATATATATATATTATATATATACTGCAAAGTTGAAAAATAAACAAACCATTTCCAAGAAATTCAAAACATTTACAAAAAAAAAAAAAAAAAAAATAAAACTATTTCGAAAAATCTCAAAAATGGAAGATAAAATGTTTCAATATGCTTTAAACTGGTAAGCTAGATTATTCTAGAATTACAGGTCTAACTATCTTCATCAACAAAATATATTATTCAAAAGTGATTGCAACACCAAAAATATAAATTAAGAAAATTTTGAAAATTTCAATTAAAAATAAATATAAAAATAAGAAACATACATAAAACAAAACAAAAAAATTCTCTTAAATCTGAATGATAAGAAATCAAAAACGAAACTCTTAAGAGAAAATCTAGATTTTTCAAGTTTAACACTCCACATGTGTAAATATTACATGCAGTAATTAAAAAAATTAAATAAAATTACATGACACACACGAACTAAATTTGGAAATATATATATATATATATATATATATATATATATATATATATAT